>SCLH01000896.1:53654-65548 GCA_004367855.1 Oikopleura vanhoeffeni
TTCTCCAGCCGATCCGGAAACTAATTTTTGAAAATTAATAAGATAGTTCACCTTTCCCCTAGGAATGTTTGATCGGATCGATTTTTGATCCGATCAGGTTTTAAAAATCTAAAATTCTATCTAATCCCCGATTTAAACCTGCAAAATAAACGTTTCATCAATTTTGAAATGTAAAACCTAACATTTTTCAATTGACCCCAAAGTTGAATCAAATCACCTGACTTCAAATTGAATAGATAAGGTATGACTATTAAAAGTGATCTGAAAAGAACAATACATAAGAGTTTCGCAAAGTACTACAGAAGATGTCAGCTCGGCCACCTCTCAAAACGACAACTTTCATTCATGCCGTAATGGGTTGGTAGGAAAGACCACCATGTCATGCGCCGTTTCAAAATCAGTTTTGGAGAAAAATAGCCCTATAATGACAATTTCGGCTGGCCTTGTCGCAGTCAAAAAAAAAATTTTGTCTTACAATTTGAGACTCGTCAGAAACATTAGATAAACATAAGAAAAATACACGGATCAGACTTCTTTTAATAGATTATACTGAAAAAGTGAATTTCGAAAATTTCGATTATTGCCAAAAATTTTATCGTTGACTCTAGCGTTCCTGACAAACAATACCGTATTGTTGCCAAAATGGTACTGACGCTACTTAACTTCCGTAGACTCGATTTAAAGCCAACTATTTGCCGCAGGGTAACCTTATCGCATTTTAACGACGCTTAATCATTAATGCCAAGATCAGTTATACAAGTTATCGATAAACTTTGAAAACAAATACGCTTAAATCAGAAGTTTTGAACATAATAATATTTTCCAAAACACGTTCACGTGATGCTTTTTTTTCAAGAAGATAAGGATTTATTTATGACATATTTTAAACCTTTATTTTTGGATTATTTCGTCACGTGAAGTTTTATTCAGACTTTCCTGTAATGAGAAAAAGTCCTTAAAAACGTTTGAAGTGACCCCTGAATTTTTTTGACGTAATTTGAGTACTTTTTCAAATTACTGTATACTTGGTACCATATAATTTTTTTTCAAAAGTACTCAAATCATGCGACCCAGACCCTTAAAAGAATCGTACCGAATTTTAAGATCTTAATGCATTACAGATGGCCCTCCAGTTTAAAATAAAGCATCTCCCAGAAATGCGAATAAACATAAGAATGCGTAGCGCGAGAGAAGGTACAAAATGAAATAAATTAACCGATTGGGTTTTTTTTAATTTCAAGATTGCTGTTGTATTATTGTGAAAATGGCCTCCGGTTGAATAGAGCACCTCTAGAAGCCAAAACTCCGAAAAAATTAATCACATTGATCTATGAAGGGTTCGCACGTAGCCGAGGCGGAGTATGTCCTCGCATTCTGTTCCCACAATAAATCATATTGAAGAAATAATTTTAGAGCTCTTTTCACTAGAGAATTTGCAAAAAAACATATATATTTTTTAGAACACATTCTGCTAGAAAATCATTTGAAGTTTTATATGAGGTAATTTGCAAATATAAATTAAGGTTAATTTCATCCATTATTGCACTTTATAGTCGAGTCATAAGTGAATTTCGGCAACTTTTGTTTTTCTTATCTTATTAAGATACCTTTAAATTCGTTTCAAAATTTTATTTTGTATTCAATTGTAAGCAAAATTGTCTGAATAATTATTTTAAGCTATTGAAAAATGATGTTGATCAATGAAACTTTGCTAATATGGCCGATTTAAAAGTGAGGCAACTAGTTGGCTAAAATCGAGGTCTGGGTACAGATTCATGGTCTAAAGTCCTACAGTTAAGACTACTTTAAGACTAACAACAAAACACAAGAAAAATTGTAAAAAACAAATTTTGAATCGTAAGATGTCAGTTCGGGCACTCCCTAAGTGAATATTCTTCATGCTCAAAACTATACATGAACATTTTTAATGTAGTTTTCAATGGTATGTTTATTCTGAACCATACCGACCAAAAACTAGTGAATAAAGACTTAAAAATACTGAAAAAGGGCGGAAAAAATTGGATGAAAACCATATTGAATCGTAGATGTCAGTTCGGGAACCCTAAAAGGATAATTTTTTTTATGCTCAGAATAAAGGCAATTTTTATGCAGTTTTAATAATGGTATATGACTCTGAACCGTATCTACCCAAAAATAGTAAAAAATCAAAAAAACTAACTTGACCCCATTTTTGTCCAAAACTAACCTTTACAAATTTTTTAAATATTTTTTTCGAACTCCTGAGGTATCAATTAGTTGATATTTATGCATTTAACAAAAAAAAATGTAAGCGGTCGCCAAAATCTGTTTCCATGCCTACAATTAGAGGTCAAATATGATCGCCGACTCTCAAATCAAAAAAAATGGCTTAACCGAAAAAGCTTAATTTTCCACTGGCCAAAATCAGCCTCTACACTTCATACGGCTTGCTAGAACTGGATTCAAGACCTAACCTGTAAATCACGAAAAAATTGACCGAAAAATAGATTTTTGGAAAAAAATTGTTGAAGAACAAAAAAAAAAATCTTACGTCTAAATGCCCAAAACAAAATCTCTCAAAGATTTGCTTTAATACACATTAAAAACCGATTTTTTATTATTGAAATTTCCTATTACAAATCGTCAAATACCTTCCACTTAACAGGTCACAAATCTGCGACACCGCACCTCCCTTAAGGGTTGTGGTGCTTCAGTTCAATTGCCTGGGAAAATAAGGCGCTTTTTAAACTCAAATATCTTTTGTGATAATTAGTGAACGTTGATTTTTCCAATTGATATTGTATCCGTAACTTGAAAGTCAAAAATTGATTCATTTCTTTAGAAAATATTATCCATCCCCTTTAAATGCATAAAACCTAATTGCTGGTATTCTTTTTCGTTGAGTAACCGTCATATCCACGTATCCAAAAATCACCATTAATGCCGATATTATTCATGCAGGAAAAAAATTTCTTTCTACCATTGCAACCAAGCATATTTTATAGATCATCTTAATCGCCGGAAAATTATTTTTGAAAATTCCTTGCTATAGTTAAATATAAGGCAAAATGAAGATTATTTTAAAAAAGATACCTGACAAACGGTACATGCGATTTTTTCTCTCTTTTGATAAATTCCTTTTCTATTATCCATTTTAAACCTTTGAACCAAGAAATTTTAATTATTTTTTTTTATATTTCTGCAATCACTATTCATGCTGATTTAATGCCGCGGCCATTATTAATTGAATTAGGCTAAATTGAAGATATTGGAAAAGGCGCAAAATCTGAATAACTATCATACTTGAATATACTTTCATTTTAAATAATTTTTCTTGCGAGTTGATTTTTTTGTATTCTGAAATGATACCATATCTTGAATTATTTTCCGTTTTTATGCAAGTCCGAAACAAAATTTTTTGGAAATTTTCTAGAATATTTGTCAAAAGTTTCCAATTTTATTTTAGTCTGAATCTCCGTGAAAATTGATCACTAATAGGTTATTTTGTTTTTGATCATCTGTCATTATTCTGGCATTTCAGTTAGCAAGCGATTTCAATGTTCAAGAAAAAAATATCCAGAAATAATTTAGTGTTTTTTTTTAATTGCAAACGATTCCCGAGGTGCCTGGATAGGTCAGGTGCAATTGAAAAAAGTAACCGGAATTTGCGACCGTGGTCGAAAATAACTACTGCACCCACAATCCCCTTAAACTTTTATATTATTTAATTTATATTTTGACTGTATTTACCCTGTTGAAAAGAGAAATTTACAAATTGGCCTTCAACCAATGCAATTCATTTGGGAGAAAATGAGAGACGTCAAAACAAAAATTTCCTAAAAAAGAACCTAACCTACGCAATTTATCAAAATCACTTTCAAATAAATAAAAATTTACTCAGAGCCGTCAGGATGAAAATTTAAAAGGCAGCAATTTCAGAAAATTTTTCTCTAAAAAGTGAATCATTCAGAAGCAACCTGCAATTTCTGGTCTTTAATCTACAGGTGTTTTTGAAAATGGTCCGGAGCCTCCAAGGGTTAGTATGTTTCAAACGCCATAATAATTGGAAGCAATTTTTGAAAACAAATAAAAAAGTTCCTGTACGGAAATAATTTCTGTAATTCTGCTTTTTGGGGCCAAAAATATATCAATAGACAGCAGGGTGCGGCGTATAGTTGTACGCGTATTACGTAAACTAAAAAGTTCTTGTTAACTTACTAAAAACGTGAATCATGGGTAATAATGCGGGGGCGGGCAGGAGCCAATCAAAGGGGCTAAAATAGCTACGAGGATTACCTTCCGAAAGATTTTCAGTTGAAAGTTGAAAACACGCCAAAATCAAAGAAAATCAAGAAAGAAAAACCGGAAATGAAGAGAAAATAAAAGGTGAAGGTGCGTTCTTTTGCGCAAATTAGTAATGAGATAACTAATTTTACCAAATCAAAAATAGAGAAAATTATTGCTAAAAAGTGACCAATTTTTTTTGGGTTTTATCAATCAAAAAAATTTTTCCTTAAATTTGATTTAAACCTGAATTTCTGAAGAAAAATTAATCTCTTAATATGTTTTTACCATATCAATTACGGGATCCTCTGGTCATTATTAAGCACTTTTTCAGCGAACATTTTTAAAAAATTCGGCTCTCAAAAACGACTCATTCGATTGCGTTCTTAGATTATTCAAACTAAGCACAAATATTCAGAGAGAAAATTATTTCAAAAAATAGTCCGAATCAGACCATTGTTTCAAGAAAATTGGATTAGTCCAAAATCGGATTAGTCCTTTTCAAAAGCCGAATTGTTTAAAAAATGTGTCCAAAAAAGTGGCTAGAAATGACCAGAGGACCGTGATAGATATCCACATTTCGATATTTTGTAAACGGGATTTTAGTAGTTGGAACCCACGCAAAAACCTACGTAAGCCTCAGCAAAAACCTACGCATTTGAAAAATAAATTTATTTGTTCCTGGCGTGCGGCGTATAGTTGTGGGCAAAAGAAAGGGTTTTTTTTCAACCGTTCCTTTTTTAAAACATGAACAAATTGACCCATGAAGTGTCGGTATTTCAAGAAGTTTAAAAACATGTTTTTAAGTCTTGCAGACAATATCGGCTAGCTTGAAAATGGGACAATAGTTATTCAGATAAATATATTTAGTTTTTCTGGTTTTCTGAGTGATTTATTTGAGCATACATTTTTTTTTATAATTTTCATTGTTTCCTTGACATTTTAACGATTTTCAGATAACTCTTTTTTTCAAATTCATGATTATTTAAAATTAACTTTATTTCATTCTCTTCGATAAAATTAAATTTATACATCCTAGCAGATTTGTAACGAAAAATTAACTTTAAAATCACCAAAAATTCTTACTCTTCAAACCCTTCAACTCAATTACTGTACAGTATAAACACATGTACATGTATAAACTATATATATTGTTTAAATTGACCAATCAGAGCACATTTACCCAGCCGTACACGTATAGTTGGAATTACGCGTATAGTTGGGTTTTTTTGGGGAAAAATTTTCCAACTATACGCCGCGGCCGCACGCACCCTGCTGTATTCCAATTAGGGCGCTGTGTTCCAGTTAGGGAGCGATGACTGTATGAAACAATTCAACCTACGCCCACACAGAAACCTCCAATTGTATAAAGGTTACTCCAATTGTATAAAGGTTACATAATTTATATGCCACATAAAAATAATTGATAAAAATACCCTTTTTAACGAACTAAAATTGTTGTTCGTTATATCGAATTATCCTGCATCAAAAACGGAGAAATAATCACCCTACAAATGTACGTCAACCAACCAGACGCTCTGGTCAACGTTTATTACGTAAAACAGTACTACACCTTCGTAAAAAGATCACCACCAGAAACCAGCAGTAAAACGCCACCAAAACGCCACCTTGAAAGTTCACCACCAATACCTATAAAATCTCCTGTCTTACACAAAGCTCCATCTTTTTATTATACCAATAAACGCACCCAGCCAAAACGGTAATTTCTCTGCAAGAATGACAAATCAAGCGAATATCACCACCGTTTCCATGTCAATGGACCTTAGCTCAACTCCAGTTGTAACTCCCGCAGTTCCCACTCCAGCAACTCCCACTCCCGCAATTCGAAACAGACGGCAGCGTCCGACGAAATCCTGTCAAAGTAAGTAAATTTTAAATTTTTTTTAATATTTTTTTGAACATGTTGTTTCTCTCTAATTTTCGCTAGAATTTTCTTCTCGGAAGAGGTTGAGCCATCGAAATTTTTGACAAGTTCTACGTCACGCATTAATTCTAATTTATTAGAAATCGCATAAATCTAAACTCTTTGCTTTACTATCATCTATTCTGTTTTTTTCTCCAAAATAGTAGTGTTGAGTAGCGCTTGCGTGCTTGATCAGTTCAAAAATATAAACACTTATTTCCTTGATAATAATTTATTAAAAAGGGATTGAGAAGAACCAAATACAATCACACGTCGACAATCTCTTAATAAACGTCAAAAACTTATTTCGAAGAATCGGCTAGATTAGTACCAAACGGCACTCCCTCAATACCCAAACGTTTTTTTGTATATTTCAAAATTAATTTTTTTTTAACAAATAAAGTTCTCTAACCTTGAAACATCTCCTACAAAGTTACCGGTTTTTTTGCCTTGTCATGAGATTTAAACAATAAACAGAGAAATGTAAAAATTTTTGTAAATTTTTTTTTATTTTTTAAAATTTTATGAGTCCTTTTAGACGTTTTTTCACTGCATAAATGCAGTCCTTTATAACGTTATCTAAAAATGAACTCGTGGTTCACAAACGTAATATTTATTACGTTTTTAACGTAAACACGTAAAATCTCGTGTGTTCACTTAAACCCTTAGACTTATGTAATAAAGTCTTGGGCAACGTTGTAATAACATTGCCCCAGGATTTAAAGTCTAAAAAATCGAAAAAGGACCGAAAAGAACTCAAAAAAATGGAAAATACCATTTTTTGTAGCGATTTGTAAAAAAGGACATGTCACTTACTCACTCTATAACACCCACTCACCCCTTAATTTGAATCTACGATTTACGAATAATTTGAATCAGGAAGTAATCAAAAAATATCTTTTTTGTAAATTGTAAGTTTTGTCAACCTCATATAAGTTTTCTGTCACAGCCTTTATTGACTTTCAATCATTTGACAGGTCAGCTAAGTTTTCACTTTTAATCCAGATAAAATAAAATTTGAATACGATAGAAAATTAAAAGGTTAAATTAACCAATGTGAAAATTAATCAGTTTGCTTATGTTCCCTATTACTACTGCCTTTGCTGTTTTACCAATTTTTAAACATACTGCACCGTTTACTGATTAATATGTTAAAGTTTTTTTTGCTTTAAGCCTCCCAAAAAAATACTCAAGAGCTATCTCCTCTTAGGTGTTATCAACTTGCAGGAATACAAACATTTTATTAGAGCCCGACTCCCAAAATTTTGCCTTTTAAATACGGAAACGGGCTCCAATGGATTCTTTGTGCTGCTTCTCTGGAGCCTGACATAAAAAAATTAAAAGAAAATGATAAAAATTCAAGGAGAAAATAGCTATCGGGACTCCCGATTCGGGAGGCTTATTCAAGGTTCCTGTGTGAGCGTAGGTTGGATTGTATAAGATAACAATAAGCGCTGAAATGATCTTGAAAATTGATTTTTCAAGTTGATCACTTTGGTCTGATTTCGAACAGAAACGGTGCCAGAGATCAAAATAATATTTATATAGAACTTGAATTTTTTTCTAGAATCCGCTTTAATTCAAAAAATGACCATAGTTGCTAATATCGTTTCCAGCAAACCGTACCCAAGAAATCTTTTGGTGGCATTTATATTATCTAACTACCACTTTTATGTTCAAAACTTTTGATTTCGCGCTATTTTTTGTCGATTTACAGCCAATCAGACCGAAATTATAAAAATTACGTCCTTAGGCTTAGTAGATTCCGAACATGAAGTTTCTGTCATTTCCACAGAAAAAGCCTTGTATCAAAACATCAAAAAACACCCCTTTTCGGCACATTCAACCAGATTGCTGACTCCAGAGGCAAAAATCGAAAAAAACAGCTCGTTAGCACTAAAATTCAGACAATTTTCCGGATTCTTACCAAATCTCAAACTTTCCAATATAAGGTCTAGGTCCTAGACTCTAGGATCCATTTTTCTTCGAAAAAAGCTGAGGGACTCGTGTTTAACCGCGGTTAACCAGATGGTTGGTGGGAGTGGCACTAAACTGTCAAATGCAATCGCGAAATAAAAGATAGATCTTCCTCAGTTATGTTTCAAAAATGTCCAGTCTGCATTTGTCTAACCGTACAAAGCTTCTGAAATCCCAAAAAAATCACTACCACCACCTCCTCAAAGTACATTTAGAAGAGCTCGTAAATCAGTAACTAAAATAATTATTTCTAAATAGTGTTTTTAAATTTTTTTTCTATTCATAAATTGCCGGAAACGGAATACTTTTATCGGTAGGGAAGCAAGCACGTCTTAAAATCGTGGGCAACTTATCTGCCGGATCTTTACTAGGTTTTTAAGAGGAGTGAACAAAAAACCTGGTGTTATTTTTAACCCAATACAGCGCGCTGTAGCGTTAATAAAGTACTTTTTAATCAAAATTTAGGGATTTTCAGGAATTAGAAGTACAGTTTTGGGAGAGAAAAAATCATCGAAATTTAGGTTTCGATAGCAACAGCTCTCCACAAACTCACCAGCTTTTGATTTATACAGGTTTGAAATGTGCTACCAAAAAATTAAGAGAAAAATAGGCTTTTGCGCGCGACCCTCAAAATCAGCTCAAAAAACGTTATTGGCTATTCTGGAGCTAATTTATTTCAAAATTTTGAAAACGATAGTAACAGACCTGCGTACGTATTTCTCGGATAATAAAAGCTACAAAAATTTTTCCTATCCTCAAAACTCACGGAGAAATAGGCTTTTTGCGACAAAAAATGACTCTATTCAGAATGCACCAAATTGCTTCGAGATGTCAACAAAATCTATTTCCGATCAAATCCACCAAAATTTTTCTTCGAAATTTTCGCGTTTTTTGATTTTTTTCAGAGTTTAGTCAAAAAATATCGTTTGTTTAGATTTGACCACTAAAACTTCAAAATATCGGCTTGACATAAGTCAACTTTATGTTCAGTGTTTCACTGGCTTTCTTTTGAGCTTACGTTCGAAAAAATCGAGGCACCTTTTTTTTTAAAATTTTTCAAATTTTTTCGAAAAATCATATTTTCAAGTTTGCATCGAAATTTGGGAAAACGCCACTGCAATCCTTTCAAAATGCAACAAGGTGTACTTTAAAAAATTCGACTTTATTTTGAAACTAAACCTCGGAGGACATAGATTTTTAAGCCAAAAATCATGAAAAACGGCCAAAAAATCGTCAGTTTATTGGACCGTAGGAAAATTCAGTCATCGAAAATGAAAAAACGCTCACTGCAAATCTTAGTTTGCTTATCTTCATGTATTATGCAAGATTTTTCGAAAATTTTCGATAAATGGTCTGGGGGAGACGGATTTCGAAATTTTGCGAAGTGAAGTCCTGTTACGACATGTGAACCGATTGGGTTGTAGTTCATCAAAATTTTCAGTTTGACCTTTGATTTCGCAAGATTAAGGGAGTACCTGACGGACTCAGACATGGTAAAAAGCTTATTTTAACTTTTTTCTCAATTTTGTTATCGGTTTAATTCCAAAAAAAGTCAAAAAAAAAAATTTTGATATAAAATATTTCCGAAATTTCCTATTTTTTCTGAGTATAATTTTCCTTCTACAGGCTCTTACTTCTAAAGTTTCACCGCGTTCACGCTAATTTTTTTTGCATGAGTCGATCTTGAAAATAAAAATGAAAAAAATTTTAATTTTTGAAATTTTTTTTTCTTAGATTGGAAAAATAGGGGTATCTGACGAACGGTATATTCCGGAAACCATATATGGTAGAATCTTAATTTTCGTGATATAGACATCGGATCTGATTAATTTGTTTGTCATTTAAAATTTTTATTGCTGATACATCGTAAAATTTTTTTTTGTATTTTCTTCAAAAATAATTTTCAAACCTGAGAAAAAAACATATTTTGCCGAATTTTGAAGTAACCTAAACTTCAAGCACCTTGTAATCATAAACTAAACAAGGTATCCAAAACTTCTCGGATATTCTCCGGATATGTTCGATTTTGAAAAAACGCTTTTCAGGAAAATTTTTTTTAGCTGTGATGTACCAAAAACAGCCATTTTGAGCCCTTTTCAACGATTACGAACAAATTAGATGATATTTCAAAAAAATTTTAAATTTATTCATATCCCCAACAAATGAAAAAAAATCTGTTATCGCCTCAGCCAATTAAAATTTAATCAAAAATGCAAAAATTGACCTTAAATTGCGTTTTGATATTAAAAAATGTCCTTACTATCAAAAGAAATGACGCCCAGTACACCACCATATTATTCGATTGGGCAGATTTTTTCATCACCCATTAAGAATTTTTTAGATCAGATTTCATGTGACGAATTGCACTTATTCGATGTGCACATCAAGTGTTAAAACTAATTCAGATCGACAGCTTCAATGTATAAAACGCGCGACCTACCGATTAGTTGACATCGGCAATTTAATAGTTACCAGAACATTTATATGTTGATTCTGCCTGATTTTTTATGGAGAGTTAAAAAATCACGAATAAAAAAATTTTGGACTTGGATTTGGGGAAAAATTTCCATAATTTTTCTTTAAAATTCGAATAAAATGGAAATAAAAATTTTATGATTTTTTCAACAGCGGTCAAATAATGAAGGAATCCATGAAAAAGTTTTAAGTGGCTTTTTTTTGTTTTTACCCACAGATTTCAGTTATCAAAACAGAAAAAATTTTGGATAAAAATGCGGAAATTTTCATTAATGCTTTGATTTTTTTCAAATTTTTCCGATTTCAAAGATGAAACTTGAGCTCAGCAATCTTTACTACAATACATGTAACAAATTATTTTATATGAGTGTGAGTCATCTATATTATTCTTGTTGAGCTAACGATATTAGCACAGAAAAATAACTTAACTGAATTCACTTGTTCGTGAGTTATATTGACTTCAATCTTTCGGGTTTATGCCCCCCCTTAAGGCTAGGTCTACAAATTGGCATTTTTTAAATTATTGCTCTTGGTTCAGATTTTCCTGAATTAGCTCTGCAAAATTGCAAATCAGACATGACTACCCCCTTAATGGCATATACTCGGCAGACTAGAGCCAATATAACTTACGAAAATAATTAGTTAGTTTATTTTTTTGTGCTTATTTTCGTTAGCTGAACCAGAATATGTGTTCCAGCTCATGAAAATTATTTTTCATCTCCTTAGGGAAAGATTTGAGTTCGAATTTCCAAAGAAAAATTTCCAAAGAAATTTCCAAGAAAAAGTCAAAACATTATGAAAGTTTTCCGCATTTTTCGTCCAAAATGTTTTCTAACTTTTTTATTGAAATATGTGGGTAAAAAAAATCGGGGCTACCCAATTGCACTGACCGTTTTTTGAGACCGAGGCATTTTGCACTACCGGGCTGTGAATTGACGTTTTGAAAGAAGCCTTTCGCACAGCGGCGACTGACCCGAGCAAACAAATCAAACATTTGAATTGCGCCAGATCGCAAAATATTTTGCAGATAATCTGAATCTGATAATTTATAAGTTCGAGAAAAAGATCCAATATTATCAATTATTAATTGATTCTCAGAATATGCAGATAACTTTAAAACGGAAACGGGTAAAACGGCGTGATACGATACGTATATTTTCTAGGTTTCACACCGAAAAAAATATTTTGGACATATGCACATGCTCATTTTGGCCACATAAAGTGCTATTTTTCAGGCTATACCCAATGTGTTTTA
>SCLH01000896.1:66272-120909 GCA_004367855.1 Oikopleura vanhoeffeni
TTTTGCTCCAAATTAACCAAGGAACACGATAGGAGTACTGAAAATTCTCAGTTTCGACATTTTTTCTGAGTCGAATCGACCGGTGACGCCCTAGTCATCACCACGGACGAAGAATTGGCAAATATCTCTCTCAATCTTGTAAATTAATTAAATATCTACTTTATTCATTTTGAATAAATTCGATATTTTTTTCTTCATTTATTTCAAATAAATTGTATAATAGTATTTTTATCATTGAAAATAAGTATCAACTTGAATAACCCACGCAATTACTAAGCAAGATAAAAATCATTTGTTTAATTTGTTTACCACAGTAGTCGCCGCTGTGCGAAAAGGCGCTTTCAAAAAGTCAATTCGCCGCGCCGTAGTGCTAAATGTCTCGGTCTCAAAAAACGTCACTGCAATCCGGTTTACCCCAAAAAAAATAGCCAATTTTACCTTTTTCATAAATGCCTACATATTTTCTGACCACTGTTCCAAAATTATGAAATTTTTATTTGTCATTTTTGTCGACTTTTTTGGAAATATTATGAAAATTTTCCGCAAATCAAGTCCAAAATTTTTTATAAAGTTTTTTATGAATTTTCTGGTATATTAAGTTTCCGTATGTCAACTGATGAAAGGGTCTTGCGATGATCATTTCTGAACTATTGATAAAATTCACAACACTTGTTTGTAACACCGGTTAGTTGACACCATTTGGCACTCAAGTTTTAAAATTTTAGTCTTGCAAAAGATCCCGAATAAAATTTCGGGTGTACTCGGCGTCATCTCTTTTGATAGTCAGGACATTTTTTGACATTAAAACGGAATCGAAGTTTAATTTTTTTATAGAAAAAAAACTTCATATTATGGAAATTCAAAGACTTTTAAGTAGAGTACACCCGAAAACGGTTCAAGTTTATTAATATCGTCTTAAAAAATCTAACACCTTGTTTAGTTAGAAATGAAGTTTCCATGAAAAGTGTTTTTTTATATTTTTACGGATACTCACTTATATTAAGAAATTAAAAATATAAATGTTTGCAAGAATGAAAACTTTTATTGAAGATAAAGATAATAAGAGAAATTTACACATTTTTTTCTATCCCACATTGCTCTGAAAACAAGGGGTTGGCAGTACATAGCCGACTTTGTACATGGCCGACTTTGTATATGGCCGACTTTTTTGAAAAGTGTTGTTTTGTACATGGCCGACTTTTATAGAAAAATTCACTGTGTATATAGCCGACTTTTTATATTGCCCACTTCATGCCAAATCAATAACACAGGATTAGATAGCCGACTTTTTCTATAAACGGTAAGCAGTATATAGTTGACTTTTTTTCCAATACACTATTATTTGAGTTGTCGTATTTGGCCGACTTTCATAAAATAATTTACTGTGTATATAGCCGACTTTTCATTTTTTGGTAAGACTTAATTTTTTATAAAAAAATAGAAATTTCTAGTTTTTGTCTGAAATTAGTTTAACAAAATTGTTTATATCAAATTATTACAAAAAAATGGATATAAATTTGGTTGAGATACAACCTGTCTTCGAATTCGTACCCGAACTTAATGCCTCAGATGCTCCACTTCATGAACTTGCAACTCCAACTGCCTCATCTTTTTTAACAGAAAATGAACCTAGAATATCGATTCCAAGCGGTAAGTAAAAATTGGCTTATATTTATTAAACATTTTTAATACCGCAATTTTTCGGCTAATTCGGCGATATTAGGCCTCCCCTATATAATATCAGAAATCAACGTGCAACACGAAATTATAAATAGAATTTTATATTGCTATTTAATTATGAAGTTTTTATATTTCTAAGATACAAATCCAAGGAAGATTGCGCTATTGTGGGAGACTTTTAAAATAATCTCTGACTTTAAAAATTTATTTTTCGAGTTTTTGGTCGAAATTTGAAAAAAATTTTCTCTGAGGAGCTTTTATTTGTGCTAGCGTTTGTGAGAATTTGGATTTCAAAATATAATCTACGAGGAGATGAAGGTCTACTTATTTAATAAGTTATGAATTTCAGATGTTTTTTCAAAATTAAACCTAGGAGATAGATTTACCGTTTTGGATTAGGTCTATGTCTGCTCAAGTTTTGGCACAAATATAACGCTGGCTAGAGGCTAGTTCTTCATAAAAGCTAATCTAATGACCTTCTTGAAATTCTTACGTGGTTTAGTTTTCATCGAAAAAATCTTTGTCAATTGAAATTTATTTCAGAAATTTCGTTTGTTAACCCTCTCAGTAGGGAGGAGCTGGTGAGTTTAAAAGACCCTCTTATATGTGGAAAAAATTCAAAACCGAAATTGGTTGAAATTCTTCGAAGTACGAAAAGTCAACCAATATGGGTCATAAAAGCCGATCAGATTGAATACCATTTAATACAATCAAAAAGCGTAACCAAAACTAAAAATCACTTCAACCAAACTCTCCGGTGCTCGATAAGAAAAAATTTAAAGAGAAATAATTGTCCGGGATCAGCATCTCTTAAATTTATGAAAGCAGGCCGGTTTGATTTTAGACAAAATTATTCAAATTGTGCTTATTTTTTCTCGCGAAATCTCAGTTTCACCCGAATTTTTAAAACCAAGCTTATTTACAAAGAATTAAGTTTTTGCGAGTTTCAAATTCAAAAAAACAGAATTGAATACTAGAATTTCCAAAAAATTTGGGAAATTTTTTTTTGAAAATAATAGCATTTTTGTGCAGATTATATTATTAAGATACGAAATTAAAATAGTTTAAACGCTTTGTGATCAAATGTATCAAACCAAGCTTAGATATTTTACGTCATGAATGTTTGAATGGGAAAACTAAATTTCTTTACGATATCAAAAATCCCGAAACGTTCAATGTTAAAAATTACAAATTTACAGATCGAAAATGTCACGAATGTTCAGGATCGGAAAAAGAGGGTATCGTTATAATTTACTTCAAAAGATTTATTTTGTGGGATTGATAAAAAATGTGAAATGTATTAATTTTTGAACTATCGGAAATTTGTGAAATGGATAATTTTTTTTTGATTTCCTGTTTTATCCATTACACTATCGACCCAGTTTCTATCTTAATGAGTACGACAACCTCTTGTAGACTGCAGCAGAAAGGGAATATGTAAATAAGTTTAAAGACAGAATTCGGGAAAGTGTTTCATAATCATTTTATTGTAGGGTAGTTTCGAGATATATATATGCTTTAGATATATATCGTTTATTCACACTTATGTGAATATCCCGACCAAATTAAGAAGTCCATTGTAAAATTTATAAAAATTTGTTAAATTACGAAAATATTTGTCAAATTGAAAAAATTTTCAAATCTATATAAAATTGAAAATTTAAAATAATTGTCAAATATCAAAAATAATTTGCCAAATCTTATAGAAATCTGTCAAATTAAGAAAAATGGCAAATTGGTCCAAAATAATTATCAAATTTTAAAGAAATACCTCAAATTTTCAAAAAATTTGCCAAATTAATAAAAAAATTGTCAAATTTCGATAAAATTTTGCAAATTCAAAATAAATCATTTTACCCTAACATAGTTAACCCTAAAATAAGACAAAAACATATAACTCAACCTGTAGATTTTTATTTGAACACAAATTGTGTGCAGACTCAAATATGCCTATCGTTTGCTCAGTTTTTTTGTTGGGGTTAAAACACTTAAAAAGTCAAATTTTGATTTTCCGGGCCCTTTAATTTCAAGAGCTTTTCAAGGTGAAGAACAAAAACCTCCCGTAGACCTGAGAACATTACAACATTATGACTGCAAGTAATGTAAAACGAAAAATTAACAAGTATCTTTTACAAACTGTTGATCCTGATTATGATTTACCGACCAGCTTACTTTATCTACCGCCAAACCTTGGAAATGAGCCAATAAAGTGGGTTCACCACAAGGTCGTTATCACAAATATACAGGGTGTTAGATTTTTACCTTCTTTTTTTCCAAATTGGTAAAATTGCTATCCGCTAATGAGAACGATTAATTTTGGCAAAAACCTACGTCTTTCTCAGATTCAACCAATCAATATGACGGAATTTAAATTTATCCAATTTGTAGAAAAGAAGGGTGAAACCTTACACCCTGTATAATTTTAAAACGTAGGATTTTTTTCGTTAATGAATTTTAATAAATATTTCAAAAATTGATTTAGGGTCAAATTTTTTTTTCGCACTCAGGAGATAAAGCTAATTATGTTTGAGATTTTTCGATTTATGGCGTAATGACCACCCGGTCAACCACAATAGCCAGTCAAAGTTGCAGGTCAATTTCAAAATGGGTCAAAAACATCGATACCTATTTTTACTTTTGAAATTCAATCTTTCAAATCGTCATACGTATGTAGATATGACATACAATTCTTGCCTGAAAGGTTTAAACTAGGGGTCAGCAAAACTTGATGGGATCGACTTTTTCTCGATCCGATCGGATTTTTTAAATCTGCGTTTAAAAAAAGTTCAAAATTTCTCAAAATCGTGTTTGAACAAGAACTTTTCCTTCAGATTTAAATTTTGGCACATGATCTTCACAAGAATATTTCGAAATTTCAAGATTAAAATCAAATTAGTACAATATCAAAATTATTTGTTTAACTTATCAGTGCCCACAAATGCTGTTTATGGCGAATATTTTTTGGATTCGACAGGTTCCAAAAATTAGTTTTTGGACGATCGACGGAACTTTTAGTACGTCTAGTAATCAATATTACCAAAATTTGTGTTTCAATATAATATTGGATCTGGAAGATGAATTTGGTATAAAAAGTCAGCTGCGTGTTATTTTAGATAAGGGTCTTTAATTTTTGTTGATTTCAAAAGCCGGTTTACTTAATAAAGATTTTAAATTTGTGTCGAATAAATTTGCGTAAAATCATAAAATAACTTTCAAGACTCAAAATTCAAGCTACGCACTTTTAAAAGGAAAGGATGTTAATTGTTATAAAATGGCGTACGGATTTCTGAAAAAATATTTATACAAGAAAATGTAGAACTTGAAAAAATAAGAATTATTACAGATAGCTAGGTAGACAAANTGGCCTTCTCGGAAATTTTGAATCAGATCGGTGGCCTTCTCGAAAAAATTGGATCGGATGGTTAGCTCTCTCAAAAAATTGGATCGAATCGATTTTTTCGATCCGATCCAACCGATTCGATCCAATTGTGCCAAACCCTGATATCCTCTATTCACACTTTAGTGAATATCCTGGCCCTCATTAGGAATTCTCAGATTACTACAAAAAGTCGGCCATATACATAGGTGTTATTAACTTTTCAAAAAAGTCGGCCATATACAAAGTCGGCCATGTTTACAAGGTCGGCTATGTACGCAAACCAAAACAAGGTACCAATCTTCCAGACGTATGCCCCCCCTTAACTAATTTAAATGCTTTAATATGCTCTTTTCATGTTCGGGAATTAAAATATGTTAAATACAAATTTTTAAATTTCGAGAATATTAGTCGGAAAAATGACATAAATGAGAGCATCATGAAAAATGTAAGATGTCATAGTGTGCTTATCACACAAGATCTGGAGACCACTAGAACATACGATGAGCGTATAGGAAAATTCATTATTTTTATGAAGGAAAATAACCAAATTGCTTTTGTTAACGTTGACAAAAGCGTTGATGTGGCTATTTTGCTAAAAACCGATTATCACGATTAACTATCACAAGTTTTTGACAAAAAAGAAAATTTCGAAAAAAATTAAAAATATAACTTAGAGAAAGATCTAAAGGCCTTTCGTAAAATTTTGAATGAAAATCTGGGTAAATGAGTTAACACAAAAACCATGACGTATTTATGGCCTAATAGTACCACATCAATAGGATATGGTCTTCTTAAATTACATAAGCCCGAAAAGGGTATTCGGCCGATTTGTACAGGGTACAACGCTATTTGTGCGAATTCCCAAAAGTACCTTCAGACGTTAATCTAGCCTATTCTAAAGGAATGTAAGTTTCTTATAGATTCCCCAGCCGATTTCATACAGTAGTTAGCTTTGATGCACGCAAGCTTTAAACAAATGTTAACGTCAATCGAGTTGTTTCACACGTACTCGACTGTATTTATAAAAAACCTGACTTATTTTTCAAAGAAAAAGATGANCGAAATTTGGAAAAAATATTTCTCTGAGGAGCTTTTCTTTGTTGCTAGCGTTTGTGAGATAATTGGATTCAAAAGATAATCTACGAGGAGATGAAGGCTTTACTTATTTAATAAGTTATGAATTTCAATGTATTTTTTCAAAAATTAAACCTAGGAGATAGATTGTACCGCTTTTGGATTAGTGTCTATGTCTGCTCAAGTTTGGCACAAATATAACGCTGGCTAGAGGGCTAGTCTCTTCTAAAAGTAATCTAATGACTTCTTGAAATTCTTACGTGGGTTTAGTTTCATCGAAAAATCTTTGTCAATGAATTTAATTTCCAGAAATTCGTTTGTTACCCTCTCAGTAGGGGGAGCTGGTGAGTTTAAGAACCCTTCTATATGTCGGAAAAATTCACAACCGAAATTTGGTTGAAATTCTTCGAAGTACGCAAAGTCAACCAATATGGGTCCATAAAAGCCGATAAAGATTGAATACCATTTAATACAAATCAAAAAGGCGTACCAAATAAAAAATCACTTCACAAAACTTCCGGGCTCGATAAAAAAATTTTAAAGAGAAAAATGTCGGGTCAGCATCTCTTAATTTATGAAAGCAGGCCGTTTGATTTTTAGACAAAGTTATTCAATATTTGCTAGTTTCTCGCGAAATCCTCAGTTTCACTCCGAATTTTTAAAAAACCAAGCTTATTTAAAAGAATTAAGTTTTGCGAGTTCAAATTCCAAAAAACAGAAATTGAATACTAGAATTTCCAAAAATTTGGAAAATTTTTTTTTGAAAATAATAGCATTTTGTGAGATTATATTATTAAGATACGAATTAAAATATTTAAACGCTTGTGATCAAATGTAATCAAACCAAGCTTTAGATATTTGTACGTCATGAATGTTGAATGGGAAAACTAAATTTCTTACGATATCAAAAATCCCGAAACGTTCAACTGTTAAAAAATTACAAATTAACAGATCGAAAATGTCACGAATGTTTCAGGATCGGGAAAAGAGGGTATCGTTATATTACTTTCAAAGATATATTTTGTGGGAATTGATAAACAAAGTGAAATGTATTTATTTTGAACTATCGGAAATTGTGAAATGATAATTTTTTTTGATTCCTGTTTATCCATTACACTATCGACCCAGTTTCTATCTTAAATGAGTACGACACCTCTCTGTAGTGACTGCAGCAGAAAGGGAATATGTAAATAAGTTTTAAAGACAGATATTCGGAAAGTGTTTCATAATCATTTTATTGTGGTAAGTTTCGAGATATATATTGCTTTAAGATATATATCGTTTATTCAACTATGTGAATATCCAGACCAAATTAAGAAGTCCATTGTGTAAAAATTTATAAAAATTGTTAAATAGAAATATTTGTCAAATTGAAAAATTTTCAAATCGTATATAAATTGGAAATTTAATAATATTGTCAAATATCAAAAATATTTGCCCAAATGCTTATAGAAATCTGTCAAATTAAAGAAAACATGGCAACATTGGTCCAAAATAAGTATCAAATTTTAAAGAAATCCTCAAATTTTAAAAAATTTGCCAAATAAATAAAAAAATTGTCAAATTTCGATAAAATTGTGCAAATTCAAATAAATTCTTTTACCTAACATAGTTAACCCTAAAATAGAAAAAACATCATAACTCAACCTGTAGATTTTTATTGGAACACAAATGTGTGCAGAACTCAAATCATGCCTATGCGTTTGCTCATTTTTTTTGTTTGGGGTTAAAACACGTTAAAAGAGTCAAATTTGATTTTCCGGGCCTTTAATTTCAGAGAGCTTTTCCAGGTGAAGAACAAACCTTCCGTAGACCTGGAGAACATTACAACATTATGACTGCAAGTATGTAAAACGAAAAATTAAACGAAGTATTTTACAACTGCTGATCCTGATATATGATTTACCGACCAGCTTACTTTTCTCCGCCAGACCTGAAATGAGCAATAAAGTGGTCACCACAGGTCGTTATTCAACAATTATAACAGGGTGTTAGAGTTTTACTGCTTCTTTTCCAAATTTGGTAAAAGTTGCTATCGCTAATGAAGAACGATTAATTTTGGCAAAAACTATCGTCTTTCTCAGATTCAACCAATCAAATCATGACGGAATTTAAATTTATCCAATTGGTAGAAAAGAAGGGTGAAACCTTCACGCCTGTATGTAATTTTAAAACGTAGGATTTTTTTCGATTAATTGAATTTTATTAAATATTTCAAAATGATTTAGGGTCAAATTTTTTTTCGCACTCAGAGAATAAAGCTAATTATGTTGAGATTTTCGATTTTTATTGGCGTAAGTGACCAACCGTCAACCACAATAGCCATCAAAGTTTGCCAGTCAATTTCAAAATGGGTCAAAACATCGATACCTATTTTACTTTTGAAAGTTCAATCTTTCAAATCGTCATACGTATGTAAGAAAAAATATGGAAACAATTAACAATTCTTGCCTTGAAAAGGTTTAAACTAGGGAGTCAGCAAACTTGATGGGATCGACTTTTCTCGATCCGATCGATTTTTTAAATCTGCGTTTAAAAAGAAAGTTCAAACAATTTCTCAAAATCGTGTGTTGAACAAGAACTTTTCGGAAGATTTAAATTTTGGCACAGGATCTTCAACAGAATATTTTCGCAATTTCAAGATTAAAATCAACATAGTAATAATATCAAATTATTTGTTTAACTTATCAGTGGCCCCACAAGATGCTGGTTTATGGCGAATATTTTTTGGCGATCGACCGGTTCCAAAAATTAGTTTTGGACGATCGACGGAACTTTTAGTACGTTAGTAATCATATTACCCAAAATTTTGTTTCATGTAATATTGCGATCTGAGATGAATTTGGTTAAAAAGTCACTGCGCGTTAGTTTAGATAAGGGTCTTTAATTTTTGTTGATTTCAAAAGCCCGGTTTACTTAATAAGATTTTAAATTTGTGGTCGAATAAATTTGCAGGTAAATCATAAAATAACTTTCAAGACGCAAAATTCAAGCTACGCACTTTAAAGAAGGATGTTAATTGTTATAAAATGGCGTACGGATTTCCTGAAAAAATATTTATACAAGAAAATGTAGAACTTGAAAAAATAAGATTATTACAGATGGCTAGGTAGACAAAAGAAAAATGATCTTTAAACTCCAAATACAGGGTGTTAAGATTTTTCCTCTTGTTCCAAATTGAGAAGCGATGAGAACGTAATGAAAACGATTAATTTTGGCAAAAACCTACGTCTTTCTCAGATTCAAACCAATCCAAAACGACGGTATTCAACCTCACATGTTGTCTGAGTGATGTCTTGAGTATGATTAGAGGCAAGATGCTGAAATATCGGACCGCCAAGAAGTTAGTTGAAGTGTAATTAGTTTGGCTTCTAAAAAAATGAAACTTTTTTATACTTACAATATATAAGAAACATAGATTCAATCTTAGCTCAAAATAATGAAATTCATCCGATCTGATCGGTTTTTGAAAAAATCGATTGCGTGCCTTCTCGAAAGTTGAATCAGACTCGGTGGCCTTCTCGAAAACATTGGGATCGGATGGTTAGCTCTCGCAAAAAAATTGGTCGAATCGATTTTTTCGATCCGATCCAACCGATTCGACTCCAATTGGTGCCAAACCTGATATCCTCTATTTCACACTTTAGTTGAATATGCCTGGGCCCTCATTAGGAATATTCTTCAGATTACTACTACAAAAGTCGGCCATATATCATAGGTGTTATTAACTTTTAAAACAAGTCGGCCATATCACAAAGTCGGCCATGTTACAAGGTCGCATGTACTGCCAACCCAAAACAAGTACCAATCTGCCAGACGTATGCCCCCCCTTAACATAATTTAAATGCTTTTAATATGCTCTTTTCATGTTCGGGAACTTAAATTAGTTAAAATACCACAACATTTTAAATTTCAGAATATTGTCGGAAAAATGACATAAATGAGAGCATCATGAAAAATGTAAGAGTCATTAGTGTGCTTATCACACAAGATCTGAGACCACTAACATCGATGAGCGTATAGAAATTAATTATTTTTATGAAGAAAATAACCAAATTGTTTGTTACGTGACAAAGCGTTGATGTGGCTTTTTGCTAAAAACCGATTATCACGATTAACTATACAAGTTTTATGGCAAAAAGAAAATTTCGAAAAAATTTTAAAAATATAACTTAGAGAAAGATCTAAAGCCTTGTCGTAAAATTTTGAATTGAAAATCTGGGTAAATTGATTAACACAAAAACCATGACGTTTATGGCCTAATAGTACCACAATCAATAGATATGTCTTTCTAAATTGACATAAGCCCGAAAACGGGTATGTCGCCGATTTTGTCAGGGTAACAACGCTCAACGCTATTTGTGCGAATTCCCAAAAGTACCTTCAGAAGTTAATCGAGCCTATTCTAAAGGAATGTACGTTTCTTAAAGATTCCCCAGCCGATTTCAAAGAAAGATTTTTAAAAGATCTTCCAAAATTTGACCCAAATATTCAGACAGTTGTTAGCTTTGATGCACGCAAACTATATACGAATGTTAACGTCAATCGAGTTGTTTCACACGTCCTCGACTGTATTTATAAAAAAGCTGACTTATTTTTCAAAGAAAAGATGATTTTGGACAACCCTGTCCCATCCCAAAAAGATCAAATTTCATGATTTTTATCCAAAATGTTTTAAAAAATTTTAACATAGTAGAAAATAATTTGGGCTTCTATCGGCAAATTGGAGGGCTCGCGATTGGATCACCCTTATCAAGTCTTCTAGTAACATTTTTGTCCATTTAATGGAAGATACAGTTATTAATAAATTACTAAAAAATAAAAAGATAGTCCACTGGCAACGTTTCGCAGATGACGTACTTTGTATCTGTAAAAAAGATGCTGTCCAAGAAGTTTTAAACAAAATAAATGCCTGGGATTCCAAATTAACATTTTCAGTTGAAAAAATGATGGATGATGAAATAAAATTTCTTGATGCCCGGATTTTTNCGAAATTTGAAAAAATTTCTCTGAGGAGCTTTTCTTTGTTGCTAGCGTTTGTGAGTAATTGGGATTTCAAAACTGATAATCTACGAGGAGATGAAGGTCTTACTTATTTAAATAAGTTATGAATTTCAGATGTATTTTTTCAAAATTAAACCTAGGAGATAGATTTACCGCTTTTGGATTAGTGTCTATGTCTGCTCAAGTTTGGCACAATATAACGCTGGCTAGAGGCTAGTTCTTCTAAAAGTAATCTAATGACCTTCTTGAAAATTCTTAACGTGTTTAGTTTCATCGAAAAATCTTTGTCAATTGAAATTTATTTCAGAAATTCGTTTGTTACACCTTCAGTAGGGGGAGCTGGTTGAGTTTAAAAGCCCTTCTATTGTGGGAAAAATTCAAAACCGAAATTTGGTTGAATTCTTCGAAAGTACGAAAGTCAACCAATATGGGTCATAAAAGCGATAAGATTGAATACCATTTAATACAATATCAAAAAAGGCGTACCAAATAAAAATCACTTCAACCAAAACTCTCCGGGCTCGATAAAAAAATTTAAAGAGAAAAAGTGTCCGGGTCAGCATCTCTTAATTTATGAAAGCAGGCCGGTTTGATTTTAGACAAATTATTCAAATTGTGCTTATTGTTTCTCGCGAAATCCCAAGTTTCACCCGAATTTTTAAAAACCAAGCTTATTTACAAAGAATTAAGTTTTGCGAGTTTCAAAATTCCAAAAAACAGAATTGAATACTAGAATTTCCAAAAAATTTGGAAATTTTTTTTTGAAAATAATAGCATTTTGTGAGATTATATTATTAAGATCGAATTAAAATATTTAAACGCTTGTGATCAAATGTAATCAAACCAAGCTTTAGATATTTTCGTCATGAATGTTTGAATGGGAAAACTAGAATTTCTTACGATATCATAAAATCCCGAACGTCCATGTTAAAAATTACAAATTAACAGATCGAAAATGTCACGAATGTTCAGGATCGGAAAAAGGAGGGTATCGTTATTTACTTCAAAAGACTATATTTTGTGGGATTGATAAACAATGTGAAATGTATTTTTTTGAACTATCGGAAATTTGTGAAATGATATTTTTTTTGATTTCCTGTTTATCCATTACACTATCTGACGCCAGTTTCTATCTTAAATGAGTACGACAACCCTTCTGTAGTGACTGCAGCAGAAAGGGAATATGGTAATAAGTTTAAAGACAGATATTCGGGAAAGTGTTTCATAATCATTTTATGTAGGGTAGTTTCGAGATATATATCTGCTTTTAAGATATATATCGTTTATTCACACTGATGTGAATATCCAGACCAAATTAAGGAAGTCCATTGTAAAAATTTATAAAAAAATTTGTAAATAGAAATATTTGTCAAATTGAAAAATTTTCAAATCATATAAAATTGGAAAATTTAAAATATTGTCAAATATCAAAAATATTTGCCAAATCTTATAGAAATCTGTCAAATTAAAGAAAACATGGCAAATTGGATCCAAAATAAGGTTATGCAAATTTTAAAGAAATACCTCAAATTTTAAAAATTTGCCAAATAAAATAAAAAAATGTCAATTTGATAAAATTTGCAAATTCAAATAAATCATTTTACCTAACATAGTTAACCTAAAATAAGAAAAAACATTAACTCAACCTGTAGATTTTATTTGAACACAAATGTGTGCAGAACTCAATCATGCTATGCGTTTGCTCATTTTTTTTGTTTGGGGTTAAAAACACGTTAAAAGAGTCAAATTTGATTTTCCGGCCTTTAATTTCAAAGCTTTTTCAGGTGAAGAACAAACCTCCTCGTAGACCTGGAGAAACATTAACAACATTATGGACTGCAAGTAATGAAAACGAAAAATTAACAAGTACTTTTACAACTGTGATCCTGATTATGATTTACCGACCAGCTTACTTTACTCTCCGCCAAACCTGAAATGAGCCAATAAAGTGGTTCACACAAGGTCGTTATTCAAAATTATACAGGGTGTTAGAGTTTTTACGCTTTTTTCCAAATTGGTAAAAGTTGCTATCCGCTATGAGAACGATAATTTTGGCAAAAACTATCGTCTTTTCTCAGATTCAACCAATCAAATATGACGGAATTTAAATTTATCCAATTTGAGAAAAGAAGGGTGAAACCTTCACGCCTGTATGTAATTTTAAAACGTAGGATTTTTTTCGTTAATTGAATTTTAATAAATATTTCAAAATTGATTTAGGGTCAAATTTTTTTTCGCACTCAGGAGAATAAAAAGCTAATTATGTTGAGATTTTTCCGATTTTATTGGCGTAATGACCAACCGTCAACACAATAGCCAGTCAAAGTTTGCAGTCAATTTCAAAATGGTCAAAAACATCCGATACCTAATTTTTACTTTTGACAAGTTCAATCTTTCAAATCGTCATACGTATGTAAGAAAAAATATGGAAAACCATTACAATTCTTGCCTGAAAGGTTTAAACTAGGGAGTCAGCAAAAACTTGATGGGATCGACTTTTTCTCGATCCGATCGGATTTTTTAAATCTGCGTTTAAAAAAAGTTCAAACATTTCTCAAAATCGTGTTTGACAAGAACTTTTTCGGAAGATTTAAATTTTGGCACAGTGATCTTCAACAAGAATATTTTCGAATTTCAAGATTAAAATCAACATTAGTTAAAATATCAAATTATTTGTTAACTTATCAGTGGCCACAAATGCTGTTATGGCGATATTTTTTGGGATTCGACCAGGTTCCAAAAATTAGTTTGGGACGATCGACGGAACTTTTAAGTACGTTAGTAAATCATATTACCAAAATTGTTGTTTCATGTAACTATTGCGATCTGGAGATGAATTGGTATAAAAAGTCAGCTGCGTGTTAGTTTTAGATAAGGCGTCTTTAATTTTTGTTGATTTCAAAAGCCGGTTTACTTAATAAGATTTTAAATTTGTGTCGAATAAATTTGCGTAAAATCATAAATAACTTTAAGACGCAAAATTCAGAGCTACGCACTTTTAAAGAAGGATTGTTAATTGTTATAAAATGGCGTACGGATTTCCTGAAAAAATATTTATACAAGAAATGTAGAACTTGAAAAAATAAGATTATTACAGATAGCTAGGTAGACAAAGATAAAAATGATCTTTAAAACTCCAAATACAGGGTGTTTAAGATTTTTCCTCTTGTCCAATTGAGAGAGCGATGAGAACGCTAATGAAAACGATTAATTTTGGCAAAAACCTAGTCTTTCTCAGATTCAAACCAATCCAAAACGACGGTATTCAATCCTCACAATGTGTCTGAGTGATTGTCTTGATATGATTAGGGCAAGATGCTGAAATAATCGGACCGCCAAAAGTACGTTGAAGTGTAATTAAGTTTGGCTTTCTAAAAATGAAACTTGTTTTATACGTTACAATATATAGAATATCATAGATTCAAATCTTAGCCTCAAAATAATGAACAATTCATCCGATCTGATCGGTTTTTAAAAAATCGATTGCGTGCCTTCTCGGAAAGTTGAATCAGATCGGTGGCCTTCTCGAAAAATTGGGATCGGATGGTTAGCTCTCCAAAAAATTGGCCTCGAATCGATTTTTTCGATCCGGATCCAACCGATTTCGATCCCAATTGTGGCCAAACCTGATATCTCTATGTCACACTTTAGTTGGAATAATGCCTGGGCCCTCATTAGGAATTTCTCAGATTACTACACAAAAGTCGGGCCTACTATCATAGGTGTTATTAACTTTTCAAAAAAAGTCGGCCATATACACAAAGTCGGCCATGTTTACAAGGTCGGCTATGTACTGCAAACCAAAAACAAGTACCAATCTGCCAGACGTATGCCCCCCCTTAACATTATAAATGCTTTTAATATGCTCTTTCAATGGTTCGGGAATTAAAATAGTTAAAATACCAAATCATTTTAAATTTCGAGAATATTAGTCGGAAAAATGACATAAATGAGAGCATCATTGAAAAATGTAAGATGTCATTAGTGTGCTTTATCACACAAGATCTGAGACCATAAACATCGATGAGCGTCATAGAAAATTAATTATTTTTATGAAGAAAATAACCAAATTGCCTTTGTTAACGTTGACAAAGCGTTGAATGTGGCTTCTTTGCCTAAAAACCGATTATCACGATTAACTATCACAAGTTTTATGGACACAAAAGAAATTTCGAAAAAATAAAAATATAACTTAGAGAAAGATCTAAGCCTTGTCGTAAAAATTTTGAATTGAAAATCTGGGTAAATGAGTTAAACACAAAAACCATGACGATATGGCCTAATAGTACCACATCAATAGATATGTCTTTCTAAATTGACATAAGCCCGAAAACCGGGTATTCGCCGATTTTGTACAGGGTACAACGCTTAATTTGTGCGAACTTCCCAAAAGTACCTTCAGAACGTTAATCTAGCTATTCTACAAGGAATGTAAGTTCTTATAAGATTTCCCCAGCCGATTTCATACAGTAGTTGCTTTGATGCACCGCAAGCTTTAAACAAATGTTACGTCAACTCGAGTTGTTTGCACACGTTACTCGACTGTATTAGAAAAACTCGACTTATTTTTCAAGAAAAAGATGATTTGGACAACCCCTGTCCCATCCCAAAAGATCAAATTCATGATTTTCATCTAAAATTTCTAAAAATTTTAACAAGTAAGAAATTAATTTGGGCTTCTATCGGCAAACTGGAGGGCTCGCGATGGGATCCCCCTTATCAGGTCCTCTTAGTAACATTTTTATCCATCTCATGGAAGATACAGTTATTAATAAATTACTTAAAAATAAAACGGTAGTCCACTGGCAACGTTTCGCAGATGACGTACTTTGTATCTGTAAAAAAGATGCTGTCCAAGAAGTTTTGAATAAAATAAATGCTTTGAATTCTAAATTAACATTTTCAGTTGAAAAAATGATGAATGATGAAATAAAATTTCTTGATGCCCGGATTTTTCTTCAAAATGAAACTATCAAATTTCGGAAATTTTTCAAAAGAGAGGTTGACACAGTTTTTACGAATTTTAAATTATCGGTTTCGCCCTATAAATATACAAAAAAAAGTAAAGTTAGTAATATATTTACACAACTCCATAGGACTAGGGACTGCTGTTCCGACGAAAATGAATTCTTTCTAGCCCTTAAAGAATTACGAACTATTTTTGCTAGAAACGGCTACCCGTTAAGATTGATGGAATAAAAATATCGATCTTTTTCAAGAATGACAAAAAAAACCCCTCGTTCTGAAAATATCAGTTCATTTTGTCTCGACTATAATAGTCACATGGTTGATGTTTATGCCAAAAAACTGTCGAAAAAGATGCATAACTTTGCCCCAGATTTTGCCATAAATACATGCTACCGCGGCGTTAAAATCANTATACTTTACTAAAATAGATAACAAATATTTCTAATAAGCTGGATCATAAGATCTGGTTGAGCCACACTCAACCGATATAACAACAAATAAACTAACGTATTACTTGTAGTTAATATTTGACTTAATCTTCGGGTTAATGCCCCCCCTAAGGCTAGTCCGACAAATTGGCATTTTTTACCACATTATTGCTCTTGGATCAGCATTTCCTGAATTAGCTCTGCAAATGCAAATCAGACATGACTACCCGCTTAATGGCAATAACTCGGCAGGACTAGAGCAATATACTTACGAAAATAATAGTGTTATTTTTGTGCTTATTTCGTTAGCTGACAAGAAAATGTGTCCAGCTCAGTAAAATTATTTCACTCCTTAGGAAAATTTTGAGTTCGATGCTTTCCAAATGAAAAATTCCAAAAGAAATTTCCAAGAAAAAGCTAAAACAGTTATGAAAGTTTCCGTCATTTTCGTCCAAAATGTTTCTAAACTTTTAATTGAAATATGTGGTAAGATAAAATCGGGGCTACCCAATTCACTGACCGTTTTTTGAAGACCTGAGGCTTGCACTACCGGGGCTGTGGAACTTGAACGGTTTTGAAAGAAGCCTTTCGCACATGCGGCGACTGACCCGACAGCAAACAAATCAAAGCAGTTTGAATTGCGCCAGATTGCAAAATATTTTGCAGATAATCTGAATCTGATAATTTAATAAGTTTCGAGAAAAAGTGATCCAATATACAATTATAATTTGAATTCTCAGAAAATCAGATGATACTTTAAATAACGGAAACGGGTAAAACGGCGTGATACGATACGTAATATTCTAGGTTTCACCAACCGAAAAAAATATTTTGGACATATGCACATGCTCATTTTGGCCACATAGAAGTGGCTATTTTCAGGCTATACCCCATGTGTTTTAGCTTTGGGTGTTCCCCGAGCAGATTCACGCGTAACCAATACGAGCGCGACTGGTAGTTATGTTAGGGCGTTCAACTCCCCGGGAAACCCCAAAAGCTAAACACATTCGTATATAATTTTAAAAATACACTTATGCACATATCAAAATGAGAAATAATGATCTATATATTCGCATTATCCAACATATTAATGATCCGAACCTCAAAATTTGAAGGAACTCGTAAAATCCGAATTTTTTAATATACGAGTAATGGCGGAGCCGAGCTAAATAGTGTCCATTTTCAATACCTGAAGCAGAGTAATACTTATCCAGTAACCAGTAAAAAATTTCCTGCCAAATGAATGATGTTGAATTATCTACTGTAGTATCGCGAAAAACGAAAAGAGCCAATGTGTCGGCAGCTGGAATTCAAAATAAACCCAAAAAAAAGATGATTTGGACTTACAAACAGAACATAAGATGGAAAAACTCGGTACTTTTTTACAGGACGAAATCAATTAGATGATCAAACCGGCAACTCAGCTCTAAGATCTCTATAGCATACGAAATTGGATAACACACAACAATTTGAAAATATCAATCTCGGCTTTGTTTCAAATATTTCCGCACTGTCCTCCTAGGGCGGACTCACCGGTCGCACGGGCCAAAATAGGTAAAGGTATCTGGGAAATTGCCAGTATTTTTGCTCCAATAACCAAGAACACGATAGGACACTGAAAATTCTCAGTTTCGACATTTTTCCTGAGTCGAACGAACGCGTCATCAAACCACGTGACGAAGAATTGCAAATATCTCTCATCAATGTTGTAAATTAATTTAATATCTATCTAATTTTCATTTTGATATAAATTCGAGTATTTTTCTTCATTTATTTCACAATAAACTTGATTAATAGTAATTGTTAATCATTGAAACTAAGTATCAACTTGAATAACCACGCACATTACAACAGATAAATCATTTGTTTAATTGTTTACCGACCGTAGTCGCCGCTGTGCGAAAAGGCCGCTGTTCAAAAATCATAATGCCGCGCCGGTAGTGCTAATGTCTCGGTCCAAAACGTCACTGCATCCGGTTTTTTTTTACCCCAAAAATAAATAGCCAATTTTACTTTTCCATAAATGCTACATATTTGACCACTGTCGCCAATTTGAATTTAAAATTTGTCAGTTTGTCACTTTTTGGAAAAATTAAAGATTTTCCGCAAATCAAGCCACAAATTTTTATAAGTTTTTATGGAATTCTGGTTAAAAGTTTCCGTAGTCAACTGATGAGGGTCTTGCGATGATCATTCTGAACTATTATAAAATTCACCAGACACTGTTTTACACCGATATGCGACACATTTGGCACTCAGTTTTAAAATTTAGTTCTTGCAACAAGATCCCGAATAAATTTCGGGTGTAATGCCCGCGTCATCTCTTTGAATATCAGACACATTTTTTGACACATTAAAACGAATCGAAGTTAATAATTTTTTATAGAAAGAAAAACTTCATATTATGAGAAATCTCTCGAAAGACTTTTAGTAGAGTACACCCGAAACGGTTCATCTTTATTATCATCGCTTAAAAATCTAACACTGGTTGTTAGTATAGAATGAAGTTCCAATGAAAAGTGTTTTTTTATATTTTACGGATACCGACTGCTATATAAGAAGATTAAAATGCATAATGTTTCGTCAAGCAATGAAAAACTTTTTGAAGTAAGACTAATAAGAGCAATTACACAATTTTGTTCATCACATTGCTCTAAAACAGGGTGGCAAGTAACATAGCCGACTTGTACATGGCCGACTTGTATAATGGCCGACTTTTTGAAAGTAGGTGTTTTTACAAGGCCGACTTTTATAGAACAATTCCACCTGTGTATAATAGCCGACTTTTTATATCTGCCCACTTCATGCCAAAGTCAATAACACAAGGAATTAGAATGAGCCGACTTTTCTATAAACGGTAAGTCAGTATATAGTTGACTTTTTTTCCAATACCCATTATTTGAGTTGTCGTAATTTGGACCGAACTTTTCAATAAAATAATGTACTGTGTATAGCCGACTTTCATTTTTGGTAAAGACTCCAATTTTTTATAAAAAAATAGAAATTTCTTAGTTTTGGTCTAAAATTAGTTTAAACAAAATTGAATTTATAATCAAAATTATTACAAAAAAATGATATAATTGGTTGAGACTATCAACCTGTCTTCGAATCGTAACCCGAACTTAGATGCTCAGATGCTCACACTTCATGAACTTGCCAACCTCCAACTGCCCTCAACTTTTTAACAGAAAACTGAAGCTCAGATATATCGGATTCAAGCGGTAGTAAAATTGGCTTATATTATTAAACATTTTTAATACCGCCAATTTCGGCTATTCGCGTATTAGGCCTCCCCTAGTATAAATTCAGAACAAGACGTGCAACACGAAATCACAAATGAATTTTATATTGCTTTTAATTATGAAGTTTTATATTTGCTAGATACAAATCCAAGGAAGATTGCGCATTGTGGGAGACTTTTAAAATAACTCTGATCATTAAAAATTATATTTCGAGTTATTTGGTCGAAATTTGAAAAAAATTTCTCTGAGGAGCTTTTACTTTGTGCTAGCGTGTTGAGAATTTGATTTCAAAATATAATCTACGAGGAGATGAAGGCTCACTTATTTAATAAGTTATGAATTTCAGATGTTTTTTCAAATAAACCTAGAGAATAGATTGACCGTTTTGGATTAGGGTCTATGTCTGCTCAAGTTTTGGCACAAATATAACGCTGGCTAGAGGCTAGTCTTCTAAAAGCTAATCTAATGACCTTTCTGAAATTCTTACGTGGTTAAGTTTTCATCGAAAAATCTTTGTCAATGAAATTTATTTCAGAAATTTCGTTTTGTTAACCCTCTCAGTAGGGAGGAGCTGGTGAGTTAAAAGACCCTCTTATATGTGGAAAAATTCAAAACCGAAATTGGTTGAAATTCTTCGAAAGTACAAAAAGTCAACCAATATGGGTCACATAAAAGCCGATCAGATTGAATACCATTTAATACAATCAAAAAGCGAACCAAACAAAAAATCACTTCAACCAAAACTCTCCAGGTGGCTCGATAAGAAAAAATTTAAAGAGAAAATAATTGTCCGGGATCAAGCATCTCTTAAATATTGAAAAAGCAGGCCGGTTTGATTTTAGACAAAGTTATTCAAATTGTGCTTATTTTTTCTCGCGAAATCTCAAGTTTCACCCCGAATTTTTAAAAACCCAAGCTTATTTACAAAGAATTAAGTTTTGCGATTTTCAAATTCAAAAAACGAATTGAATACTAGAATTTCCAAAAATTTGGAATTTTTTTTTTGAAAATAATAGCATTTTTGTGCGGATTATATTATTAAGATACAAATTAAAATAGTTTAAACGCTTGTGATCAAATGTACAAAACCAAGCTTAGATATTTGACGTCATGAATGTTTGAATGGGAAAACTAAATTTCTTACGATATCAAAAATCCCGAAACGTTCAACATGTTAAAATTACAAATTTACAAGATCGAAAATGTCACGAATGTTCAGGATCGAAAAAGGAGGGTATCGTTATAATTACTTCAAAAGATTATTTTGTGGGATTGAATAAAAATGTGAAATGTATTAATTTTGAACTATCGAAATTTGTGAAATGGATAATTTTTTTTTGATTTCCCTGTTTATCCATTACACTATCGACCCAGTTCTATCTTAATGAGTACGACAACCCTTTGTAGACTGCAGCAGAAAGGGAATATGTAAATAAGCTTTAAAGACAGAATCGGGAAAGTGTTTCATAATCATTTTATTGTAGGGTAGTTTCGAGATATATATTGCTTTAGATATATATCGTTTATTCACACTTATGTGAATATCCCGGACCAAATTAAGAAGTCCATTGTAAAATTTATAAAAATTTGTTAAATTACGAAATATTTGTCAAATTGAAAAAATTTTCAAATCTATGATAAATTGAAAAATTTAATAATTGTCAAATATCAAAAATAATTTGCCAAATCTTATAGAAATCTGTCAAATAAAAAAATGCAAATTGGTACCAAAAAATTATCAAATTTTAAAAAATACCTCAAATTTTCAAAAATTGCCAAATTAATAAAAAAATGTCAATTTCGAAAAAGAGCAAATCAAATAAATCATTTTACCTCTAAAATAGTTAACCCTAAAATAAGACAAAAACATATAACTCAACTGTAGATTTTATTTGAACACAATTGGGTGCAGACTCAAATCATGCCTATCGTTCGCTCATTTTTTGTTGTGGGTTAAAACACGTTAAAAAGTCAAATTTTTGATTCCGGGCCTTTAATTTCAAGAGCTTTTTCAAGGTGAAGAACAAAACCTCCCGTAGACCTTGAGAACATTACAACATTATGACTGCAAGTAATGTAAAACGAAAAATTAACAAGTATCTTTACAAACTGTTGATCCTGATTATGATTTACCGACCAGCTTACTTTATCTACCCGCAACCTTGGAAATGAGCCAATAAAGTGGTTCACCACAAGGTCGTTATCAACAATATACAGGGTGTGAGATTTTTACCTTCTTTTTTCCAAATTGGTAAAATTGCTATCCGCTAATGAGAACGATTAAATTTTGGCAAAAACCTACTTTTCTCAGATTCAACCAATCAATTGACGGAATTATAATTTATCCAATTTGTAGAAAAGAAGGGTGAAACCTTCACCCTGTATAATTTTAAAACGTAGGATTTTTTCGTTAATGAATTTTAAATAAATATTTCAAAAATTGTTTAGGGTCAAATTTTTTTTCGCACTCAGGAGATAAAGCTAATTATGTTTGAGATTTTTCGATTTGTATGGCGTAATGACCACACCGTCAACCACAATAGCCAGTCAAAGTTGACAGGTCAATTTCAAAATGGGTCAAAAACATCGATACCTATTTTTACTTTTGAAATTCAATCTTTCAAATCGTCATACGTATGTAGATATGAACATACAATTCTTGCCTGAAAGAGTTTAAACTAGGGGTCAGCAAAACTTGATGGGATCGACTTTTTCTCGATCCGATCGGGATTTTTTTAAATCTGCGTTTAAAAAAAAGTTCAAAAATTTTCTCAAAATCGTGTTGAACAAGAACTTTTCTCGGAATTAAATTTTGGCACATGATCTCACAAGAATATTTCTGAATTTCAAGATTAAAATCAAATTAGTTAAAATATCCAAAATTATTTGTTAACTTATCAGTGGCCCACAAATGCTGTTTATGGCGATATATTTTTGGATTCGACCAGGTTCCATTAGTTTTTGGACGATCGACGGAATTTTAGTACGTCTAGTAATCAATATTACCAAAATGTTGTTTTCATGTAATATTGGATCTGGAGATGAATTGGTATAAAAAGTCAGCTGCGTGTTATTTTAGATAAGGGTCTTTAATTTTTGTTATTTCAAAAGCCGGTTTACTTAATAAAGATTTAAATTTGTGTCGAATAAATTGCGATAAAATTCATAAATAACTTCAAGACCTCAAAATTCAAGCTACGCACTTTTAAAAGGAAAGGATGTTAATTGTTATAAAATGGCGTACGGATTTCTGAAAAAATATTTATACAAGAAAATGTAGAACTTGAAAAAAATAAGAATTATTACAGATAGCTAGGTAGACAACATAAAATGATCTTAAAACTCTCAAATACAGGGTGTAAGATTTTCTTCTTTTCCAATTGGAGAGCGATGAGAACGCTAATGAAAACGATTAATTTTGGCAAAAACCTTCGTCTTCTCAGATTCAACCAATCAAAACGACGGTTATCGACATACATATGTTGTCTGAGTGATTTGTCTTGAGCTATGATTAGAGGCCAAGATGCTTGATAATCGGGACCGCCAAATTAGTTAAGTGTAATTAGAGTTTGGCTTTCTAAAAAATGAAAACTTTTTAATACTCTACAATATATAGAAATCATAAGTTCAAATCTTAGCTCAAAATAATGAAAATTCATCCGATCTGATCGGTTTTTGAAAAAATCGGACTGGTGGCCCTTCTCGGAAATTTGAATCAGATCGGTGGCCTTCTCGAAAAAATTGGATCGGATGGTGTAGCTCTCTCAAAAAATTGGATCTGAATCGATTTTTTCGATCCGATCCAACCGTTTCGATCCTCCAATTGTGCCAAACCTGATATCCTCTTATTCACACTTTAGTGAATATCCCTGGCCCTCATTAGGAAATTCTCAGATTACTACAAAAGTCGGCCATATATACATAGGTGTTATTAACTTTTCAAAAAAAGTCGGCCATATACAAAGTCGGCCATGTAACAAGGTCGGCTATGTACTGCCAACCCAAAAACATAGTACCAATCTGCCAGACGTATGCCCCCCTTAACTTAATGATTTAATATGCTCTTTCATGGTTCGGGAACTTAAAATATTTAAAATACAAACATATTTTAAATTTCGAGAATATTGTCGGAAAAATGACATAAATGAGAGCATCATTGAAAAATGTAAGAGTCATAGTGTGCCTTAATCACCACAAGATCTGAGACCACTGAAACATACCGATGAAGCATAAGAGAAAATTATTATTTATGTATAGGAAAATAACCAAATTGCTTTTGTTAACGTGACAAAAGCGTGATGAGTCTGTTTTGCTAAAAACCGATTATCACGATTAACTATCACAAGTTTTGCTACAAAAAGAAATTTCGAAAAAAATTAAAAAATTAATTAAACTTAGAGAAAGACTAAAAGGCCTTTCGTAAAATTTTGAATGAAAATCTGGGTAAATGAGTTAAACACAAAAACCATGACGTATTTATGGCCTAATATACCACATCAATAGGATATGTCTTCTTAAATTACATAAGCCCGAAAGGGTATCCGCCGATTTGTACAGGTACAACGCGTATTTGTGCGAATTCCCAAAGAACCTTACAGAACGTTAATCTAGCCTATTCTAAAGGAATGTAAGTTTCTTATAGATTCCCCAGCCGATTTCATACAGTAGTTAGCTTTGATACACGCAAGCTTAAAACAAATGTTAACGTCATCCAGTTGTTTACACCGTACTCGACTGTATTTATAAAAAACCTGACTTATTTTCAAAGAAAAAGATGATTTGGAACAACCCTGTCCCATCCCAAAAAGATCAAATTTCATGATTTTCATCTAAAATGTTCTAAAAAATTTTAACATAGTAGAAAAAATTTGGGCTTGCTATCGGCAAACTGGAGGCTCGCGATGGGATCCCCCTTATCAGGTCCTCTGTATAACATTTTTATCCATCTCATGGAAGATACAGTTATTAATAATTACTTAAAAATAAAACGGTAGTCCACTGGCAACGTTTCGCAGATGACGTATCTTTGTATCTGTAAAAAAAGATGTGTCCAAGAAGTTTGAATAAAAAAAATGCTTTGAATTCTAAATTAACATTTTCAGTTGAAAAAAAGTGATGAATGATGAAATAAAAATTCTTGATGCCCGGATTTTTCTTCAAAATGAAACTATCAAATATTCGGAAATTTTTCAAAAGAGAGGTTGACAACAGTTTTTAGAAATTTTAAATTATCGGTTTGCCCCTAAAATATACAAAAAAAAGTAAAGTTAGTAATATATTACACAACCCATAGACTAGGGACTTGCTGTCCGACGAAAATGAATCCTTCTAGCCCTTAAAGATTACGAACTATTTTGTGCTGAGAAACGGCTACCCCGTTAAGATTGGTGGAAAAAAATATCGATCGTTTTTCAAGAGATGACAAAAAAAACCCTCGTTCTGAAAATATCAGTTCATTTTGCCTCGACTATAATAGTCACATGGTTGATGTTTATGCCAAAAACTGTCGAAAAAGATGCATACTGCCCCAGATTTTGCCATAAATACATCGACCGCGCGCGTTAAAATCAAAAAGATTTATGCTTACACCTATAAACCAAAAACTGAAATTATGGACACTGCAAACTGCATTTATCCTTCCAGGTGTGACTGTGATTCTGATTATATACAGTAGTTACTATGTTAGAGTTACCTTTTATCTGTTAGAGTTACCTTTTTTTTGAGAAGTTCATGTCAGTTATCTGTTAGGAGTCACCCCTTATAGAAATATCAAAAACTCTAGACATTCAAAATTACATTCTAATTTTTCCCCACAGTATTAAACAGAATTACTGTGGTTTTGGCCAAACGGGAAATAACGAGAGAATATTGAAATTTATCCTACTATTGATTTCATGCCCAACTTTTATGGTTTTTAGTAAATAATAAATTTGTAACTGTTTATGTAGTTTCTACAGTTTCTATACTTATTTTATGGAGATATAGTTGCTCTAATTTCATCTCTAAATTTTTATGTCCAAAAATATCTATTTTTGACCGCGTTCGACCTATTTTTATAAAGTGGCATTTAATAATGAAATTAAGTTCTGGTCTGTTTTTTAAAAGACAAAAAACCGAGTAATAACTTATATCAAAATAAGTAAAAAAAAAGAGAAACTCCTCAAATGAAAAATATTGAGAGTAATTATCTGTTACAGTTACCCCAGCTAACGGGAGTAACTACTGTAGGCCAAAGTAAACCGTAAGGTCAAAAGTTAGAATTGTGAAACACTTCAAGGGTGAAGCCATTTCGACCACATAAATTACTGTAAATGTACAAAAAGTAAATTTTAAATTTTTCAAAAAACCCACCGACGATAATTCACTGTAAAAAGTTCCGAATAAGAAAAAAATGGAGAAAAAACATACTACTGAGGACTAAAATCTGAAGTATTTAAATCAATATTTTAGAAAAATACAATACTTCAGAAAGGTTTTTGTTCAAAACAACACCGATTAAATGCTGAAGCTTTCTTAATCAGAATGAATCGGCCGAAATTAAACAAACAGGAAGCACTTTCGTTTTTCCAACTCTTTTGATATCGGCATGTTTATTTTTTAATTTAAAAATGCCTTTTTTCCAAAATTTGTCTCACTCTTGTTTTCTTATCACACGATTCTAGATTCCAAGTTCAAAGTTTTCCGTGAATTATTTCTGTGCGAAATTTTCTTATTATTATAATGGTTGAAAATTTATAAACACGAAAACGTTACCAATTTAAGTTTTAAAATTAAAAATATGTGTTTGAATTATTCGAAAGAGTAAACCCATTTTTTTTGAAGGATCGTCAATTTTGACCATTTTTACCGATAATTTATTTTGCGAGGTGACAGAAGCATTTTAACCATTTGAAATAGAAAAAAATTAAATGGCTTTGTACCTTCAAGAATTAAATTGACTTTTAGCTGATGCTGAGCGAAAACTGCTTACAGCTGTTTAATATTTCGCCTTTGTTGCGGTTTATAATTAGGTAATGATAGGTAATTTACAGGTTTTATACTCTCAGTACAATTTCAAGTTTATTTCTCGTGCGCAGGTGAGAAACCTTCAAAAAATTCAGGGTTAATTTAATTAACTTAAGTATCATGAAAATTCATGTACCTTAGTTTTATTATTGATATTTCAGATTGCGTAATGAAAAACTCAAAAATCAAAACGATCAAAATGACCAAGAAGATTCCAATGAGGAAATAATTAGGCCCCAAATATTCTGATTGAAGTTAAAAAGTCGGCGCAGTGGTATTCAAACCCTTTCCAATTACTCTGTACTAAAACAGTCAAACCAATAAAAAAAATTAAGTAGTTCCTGGATAATTTCGGCCAATGAGTTTTTATGCTGAATATATTTTTAAATATTTTATTGAGTTTTGCTTATTACTCGAAAAATTATATTTGTTATCATCAAAAAATCAAAGACATAAAGATTAATATTTTTTCAAAAACAAAATGTACATAATTATTTTTGCTTGAAGACTTTTATTCAGTGTTTGATGAAAATTTTTACATGGTTTTTGCTGATATTTTCAGCTTAGAAAACACAAAATTCGCCAGCACCTCAAAAAAATGTACAAGTCAGGGGCCTAACTTAGGGCCGATTCCTATACTGTTGCTTATAAAGCTACATTGTAGATTAAAATTGCTTCATTTTGTGGTCCAACTCTGATTTTAATGGAAAGGTTGTGTATAAGTTATCACTGTTATATGCATTTTTTATAGTTTAAACTAACATTTTTATAACCTTTCGATTTATTTCAAATCATCGTCAGTTTTTTCGTCGGTTTTTTTTGAGTGCGAACTTTTTGATAAATGTTTTTCGCAGGTCATCATCGTTATAAGTATTACTGTTATGTTATTATTATTTCTTTAGCACATTTATAGTGATTTAGGATCATTTTTTGACTTGAACATCATTTTTGAGTCATATTTATCATATTTGATAAAATATTAAAAATCCCTAAAAAAATTATTTGCGAATTGTCTTTCTGGTAGTTTCGACAAAAAAATTAGGATTTTTAGTAATACATTTGCCAAGATTTTATTAATAAAGTTTTTGACTATGAAACGCGCTACAATCAAAATGTCGGCAAATTTATTACCGCACAGACAATCCGCAAATTTTATTTTTTAGGGATTTTCAATATTTTATCAAATACGAGAAATATGACTAAAAAATGACGCGCAAGTCAAAAAACGATCCTAACATTTATAGTGATTTAGGATGTTAACCCCCACCAGCACGAAATGTTCTACCCGTTTACTTGCACGTTTGTGTTTCTGATCACACACATAGTATTTGCTAAAGGGTATCCCGGACCGGAATTCCCGGTTCCTACATTTTCTGCAGTTATTATGTCATAAAAATGCACCAAATCAATCGTTAATGCTTTGAAAGCACAAAAACCCAAATAAGAACAGAAAAAAATCGAAAATTTTGAATTTTTTGATTTTTTCTGAGTATTTTTTTCAAAATTCAGCGGAAAAATAACGTTTATTTTAATTTGACCCCTAAAACTTTAAAATTTCGGCTTGACGTAAGCCAACTTTCTCTTCAGTGTTTTCTAGCTTTCTTCGGCTACTTTCGAAAAATCGAGCACCATTTTTTTACGGAAAATTTCTTCACGTGACCTTGAAAAATCATTATTTGAGTTTGGGGTCGAAAATTGCAAAAATTGCCCTCGAGAAGTTTCTATTTGTTTCGAGCTACCGTTTGCATAAATTTGAGTGAGTATTAAAATTTGACCTAGGAGGTGATAGATTTTCGAGTGCGGCCTCAGTTGGCCCCATTATGCAGTTGGCAGCATGGTGCAGTTGGCAGCATGGATTTGAGTTGGCCCGCAATGGTGTAGTTGGCCGCAAAGTGCAGTGTGGCCCCATTATGCAGTTGGCCGCATGTTGCAGTTGGCAGCCATGGTTGAGTTCGCCGCATGGTTTGTAGTTGGCCGCAAAGTGCAGTTGGCCCCATTATGTAGTTGGCGCATGATGTTGCAGTTGGTCGCATGGTGCGTGCGCCGCATATAATTAACTTTAATTTTTATAAAAAGATTATCAGCGGTGTCAATAATAACAGAAAAATGATACAAATTGGTTCATAAACATTTATAATACTTTATATATTATTGCAACAATTTTATATGCTCGTATAACAATTGTGTCATCGAATAAGTATATAAGGAATTCGAAAACCTTTATTGGATATTTTGAAAAAATATTTTATCATAAATACATGAACATTTGATTAATTTGAAATAATCGAGAAGATTTCAATAGATAATGTCATGAACTTTATTGAAAATAAAATTTAACATACTTGAAAATAAACTTGAAATCGAATATAGCTTTGAATTTAACTTATTGAAATTAATTTTTGAAATTAACTTTTAGAATTATATTTGAAAATAAACATTTGAAACTAAAATTTGAAATTAACTTTTTGAAATACACTTTGAAACAAACTCTGAAATAAATTTTGCAAATAAAGTTTGAAACAAACTTTAAAATTAATTATTGAAATAAACTGAAATAAACGTTAAAATAACGCCAAAAATTTTTTTTTTGAAGAGAAATCCAAACAAAAAGTCTTTTTGTTGATGAGAAATCTTTCATTCATTTTTATTTTTTTTAATTTTTTGAAATTTTCAAAACATTCTTTAAATTACTTTCAAAAAATTTTTTCCGATTTTTTTTCGAAATTTTCGCGTTTTTTCGGTTTTTTTTTTCAAAGTATTTCTTTTCGAATTTAGTCTCAAAAATATGGATTACCCGCCCTCAGAGTACAATCCTAAAATATCTTGAATGATGAAACAAACAACGCAAGATATAGCACCCAATCAAAACCTTCGATTGTCGGATAGGACCGATTTCATTGGTCAGATAAATAGGATCGAACCATGCCAAATGCTCAGGTTTCGCATTTTTCTCAAATATTTAGATTTGTTACTTGAGGGCGGGTGATCCATATTGTTTGTTAAGATTTGACCGCTAAAACTTCAAAATATGTGCAGGTGGGGGTTAAAATGATATCAACACGAGTTTCGCTTTGAAATTTCAGAATTTGGTGCAAACTTCAACCACTTATAACCGGTGAAAGTTCGAGGTCAATTCTAGGATCATCATCCAAGGTGATTCACCTTGCTGCGAAAATACAACCAAACGAATCGTTGGAGTCAACTTTCTAATGAAAATATCGAATCTTTTTATCATGCAGCATGAATCAAAAATGATGAAAATTTAATGAATGTAAAATTAATCATTTCATAACATTATAAATATTATATTTATCCGACAATTATATTCGAATCAAACTCGGCATTATGCCGACGGCATAACTTGCAAACTCGTCTAACTTGCAACAAGCTATTTGAATGTTTTTCATAAATTATAAAAAAAATAAATATTTCCCTTACAGATGTTTGTATCAGTGTTCTAAAACGGGATGAGTTTCCAATCCCGATTCCGCCCGGTCCCGACTCATAAATTTTTTTTCAATCTCGATCCCGAGTGTTATTATTTTTTTCTTTGAAATCCCAAACACCACCCCTTGAATAAAAATTCAATAAAGTTAAATAAAGTATTATTCCTCGAATAACAATATTTATAAGTTATAAATTATAACCTACGCAACGTTATGATCGGCCAGAAATGCTTTTCCATGAGTATTTATGGTTTTCAAAATGTATTTTTAATACTTCACATAATAATTTTTTACCACGGCAAATGTTTTAACACTCGGGATCCCGATCCCGACCTAAGTTGAAATTTCCAATCCCGATCCCGACCTAAGTCGAAATTTCCAATCCCGATCCCGTTTTAGAACGTACAGTAAACGTAGCCGCAAAGATTTCGTATGACTGGGAAAAAACAGGTAAATTCATTTCTGAAATTTTACTGAAGAGGAGCATCCTAAAAATGTCTCTCATTTTTGCACAGGAGTCTCAGAACTCTTGAAATGATCAAAAAATGATTAGGGATTGGGAAAACCTACTAAATATTGTAGTTATATTTTTTTCTATTATATAGGTTTTTTTCGACGTTTTGGCTAAATAGCAATTTAAAGTGTATTAGAAAGGAATGAAAAAAATTTATTATCTCATACACTGAAAATGACTGTGAAGCGCTAACGTCAAATTAAAGCTCAGTGATAAAAAAAAATATGTCAATTTAATGTCTCAGAACCACTGAATAAAATATTGTAGTACTTTCGATTTTCAGATTTTCAGCTAAATCGCTCAAAATTTTGTCGCAACATGTTCGAGAAAAAAAATAATCGTTGAAGATTTGTCGGTTGAGCGTTATTATTAGATAATATATCATATATATTTGACTTTTAAAAATATTTAAGTACTGTTTAAAGGTACGTTTTACTGTACTTTGAGACTTCTAAGTTGTAAAAATTATAATTTGTAGAATTTGAATAAGTATTATAGAATCGGTCCTACGGAGAGCCCTGAGGACTCAGCCCTCCTTCTTCACTTTGGAAATATCAACTGTATTTTTTCAAAATAATCTAATAGACAAATATTCGACTGTCGAATTTCGACAGGTAAAAGCAGTTGCAAGTTGAATGTTGGAAAATAAAGGTCATGGAAAATACTGATTTTTTTTTGATCATCAAAATTAATAAACTTGAGATTGACCGTGAAGTTTTAAATTTCAAAATTTCAAAAATAAAAATGGTACATATCCCCCTTTCACACTTTCGTAAATATCCCGGCCCTACTACTTAACAACACACTACGTTTGCTAATCAGGGCCGGAATATTTACAAAAGTGTGGAAGGGGGATATGTTACATTATATTGAATTCAAAATATACCATCAAATAAGATGTAACTGGTATACACCCATTTCGATTTGTTTAAACCTTCGTTTTCATTAATTTACAAGTTGAGTAAGGTTTAAATCTGATACATATCATAAGCCTACTCCTCCCTGGATTTTTTAGTCACAATTTGGAAACCTATATGAATGGAGAGCTTATGAGTTCGTGGAGAGCTGTTTCTATCAAAACGTTAATTTTTATGTTTTTTTTGTTTCGAAATTTTTCAAAATCAATAAATTTTGGTTTAAATGGTTTTTTTCCAGACAAAATATTTCGAAATTCCCAAAAAAAATACTTTCTTGACAAAGTATGGGGATGAAAATACCATCAATTGACTTGAAATTGTTCATTTTTTCAGAAAAAAATCATTAGAAAAAAATTGAGAAAACCTTTTGTTTGAGTTCATGACGGGTACCCCCTTAACTTTCTTATCGGTAACCAAGTTATTCAGACTCTGAGAATGCAATAATTAACGCGATAAATTGATAACGGCGACATCATGCAGATTTTAGACACGATTAATTCTCAGCCAAAAAACTGAAGTCAGAAACAAGGCAATATTTCAATTTGTGTTCACTGAGCACAAAAATACGTTTTCCGAGAACATCGATTTCAAAAACGTCTTACAGAATTCACAATCCAACGATGTGTCTGAATTGTCATCGTGGCCCATCCGAATATGAAATTATTCCTTTTCTCTGCCTTCAGTTTTTTCTGGTTGATAATCAATCATGTCTAAAATGACATTGTGGCCGCCTTAATCGATATATCCTAAGTCAAAATAAACAACCTTATAAGTCTGTTTCCACCATGTTTCTGCTTCATTATTTGAGAATTCCCAGTATTCTGAATACGGATTAGATTGCCTTACTACATTATATATATTTATCAGCTCAACAGAAGCGTTTATATATGTCAAGAATTCGCCATCTTGGGAATTCTAAGACGATTGCTGCGTGCCGCATAAATATTGTATTATAAATCGGAATACTATTGGAAATTGCTTGGTAATTAGGGTAGCCAAGGATTAAATCCTTAGGATTTTTCGAATAAAAAAATGGAAAAAAGCTCTGAAAATACACAATTTGTTTGTCAATACCTAGCCAAGAGAAAGCCGAATTTTCTTTTCAGCTCCGTGGTGTCCAAAATCGTCTTTTGCAACTTTGCGTAATGTCGATCAATTTTAATTGAAAATATGTAACTACTATCAACGACTTCAACCACTGATGGCGAAGTTCAATATCAATTTCTTTTTAGTGTCCGTAGCTTCTTAGCGCCGCATTTTTTTTCAAATTTTTTTAAAAATATTACAAAAAAAAATTGTACTGAAAAAATTTCCATTTTGCCAATTTGGAATGCTCAGAACATTATGCTCTACAACAAAATTTTAATTTTTTTCGAAAGGATTTGATGGTTTTTAACGCCTTTACTGTATAGCCTATACCGTATAGGCTATACCTCCTTAAAAGCAACAATAAAGAAAATAATAGTAGCAATTCCTGCTATTAAATAAGAAACGTTTTTACCTATTAATTAAGAGAGCTTATAAGTTATCAGGTCGAAGATTTAATTTGCACCAAATTTTCATATTTTAATTTCTTGCATGCTTTAATTAGTATAGTGTCAAATTTGTAAGTAAATCTCCATAATGGATTTGCGCAAAGTTGGCTTTTTGCACCTTGAAAAATCCTTGGCCACCCTATTAGTGAATCATAAATATTTTGTTGTATAATAAAAATATTTAATAATTATACACTTTGTAATAATCAGAAAATAATTGGACTAAATTTTGTATGTCTTATTTTTAACCGGTTTATTGCTAATAACCGATTGCTAATAACCAAAATACTAAAAATAGGATAAATTACTACTTCATTTTCAAAATATGAGAATTATATTTTGAGATTTTTTGAAAAGCTCACGATCGTCCATTTCAGCTAACACTTTAATAATGACAGAATTTCCAGAGAAACTAAAAACAAATTTGAGCAAGATTAATCCATGTGAGTTCAGGAATAACTTAAAGTTTTTCATTTAAAAATTTGGTTTGCAGTTCATGGATTTTGAAAATTGTTATTCAAATAAATTGAGGGATGACTTTATTTTTCAAAATTACTTAAAAAACATTAAATCTTTTTTTTTCCGAAAATATTATTTTTCAACTTGCAAATCAAAGCTTGCAAAGAACTATTTTAACTTACAAATTGTGAGCTTTAATGGCTCAATTTTATTCAACACTTCATATTTCCGATGTTAATACTTTTAGAGAACCAGTCTTCAAAGACCCAAAATGAGCCATTTTTGAGCGAAATTATGAGATCATTTTTTTCGGTAACCACACATCCGACTTTTAATTTTATTTTATAAATACGCTAATATTATGTGGGACTTTAATCCGGTCGAGCCGTTTTCGATAAAAATGTAAATTAAGGGGGTAGCGACCGCAATGTTTATAGGCCTTAAAGTGCCCTAGAAACATTGCGACCGCTACCCCTTAATTTTCATTTGTATCAAAATCGGCTCGGCTGGATTCAAGTTCCACATAAGATCATCGTATTTATATAAAAAAATGGTCTTTAATTTCGCTCAAAAATGGCTCATTTTCGGTCTTTGAAGTCTCCTGGTCGCCGAACTAGACGTTTGCGGAATGCAAGACTACCACCATTGTGATTTTATTGGCCGATCAAAATTTTAAAAAAGAGCACATTACCCCCTTAAATTAATTCGGACATTTGTGAACAAATTTGGAAATTTTTCAAGTGTTCAATCACAAAACCCAACGTCTTTATACTCACAAAAAAGAAAATCGAATGAGTGTCACTCCAAATGTCTTACGTTCAAATAATCGAAATATTTGAATTTTGTTTTCAACGTTTCGCTTTTCGCATTTTCAAGCTTAACAAAACAAGTTTTACAGTATCATGACTACAATAATTCTTGAGTGCGAAAATCTAGCCCACTACTTTATTTCTGAACCAGAATTTTCCTAGACTTGCATTTTTGTAGTCATGAAACTGTAAAACTTGTTTTTGAAGCATAAAAAATGCGAAAAGCGAAAGGTTGCAAATAAAATAAAAATTATCAAAAATTTCATCATGACCAATTTCAGAAAATAATTATGTTTTCAAATACTGTATCTACGTTTTTCAAAAATGATATCTGAACTTGGTTAAAATTGGTTTGAATATTAGATTTCGACCGAAAACATACTAATGAAATTGCATTTTCTTCAATTTATTTTAATTTCTCCAACTTTTTTGATTGAAGTTTTCCAGTAACTTTGCGGTCTCGAGGGGTCTTTAACTATTTCAACAAATTACTGGAAGATAAATTTAACCACAATAACTGATTTTAAATTATTAAAAAAAGTATTATTTTGTCACCCTCCTGTCACATTTGCCACCGGTTTTTATATGAAAATTGAATGCAATTTGTTTATAGCCTCAGATGAGACGAATAGTTGTTTTATTCGAAATTTAATTTAGGAGCTCGCTTAATGAAAAGGTCTTTTATGTGACCAAAAGAAGATCTATTGCATTTCAGATTAAAAAGGATCAGACCTTATTTGCAGTCTATTTTATTTTTTAGTGTCAAATCCCCAAATTTTTAGCCCCATTGGTTTTCTATAAAAATGCTTGGTAAGATGGTTTATGAATAAAGTCGAGAAAGAAAAAATTGCATGATTTTTTGTCAAAAAAAAAGACTTAATTGTTTTGTATTTTAGATGGTGTTTGAAATGAACTTTTTGAATTACGTATTAAATGGTTTCTTTGGGCTCCAGCAGAGTTAAAAATATAATGGTTCAGAGAATTATGGTTTTTGAGTAGAGAATTTATTTACTGCTTTTTTTGACTCACAGGATTTTTTCTGACTTTTGGACTCTCAGATTAGGAAAAACAGTTACACTGTACAGTTACTGTACAAATATGTGAAAACTTTAGTTTCTGTCCAATTTGTTTATGTGATTTAACTCGCAGGATAACCAGTGTGCCAAAAGGTTGGATTTTGGAAACGAGTTTTAAACTAAACAAAATTAAAATCAGAAAAAACCTTGGAATTGAAAATCAATGAAAAAGTCTCTACAACCTACCCATTTTTGTCCTCTAAAATTTCTAATTTGAAATTCGCGATTATGATAGAAATATTTTTCTTGGCATTCTGAGCTGCAAATAAAATAGACTCGACCGAGAGATTACCAAAAATAACGAAAATGAAAATGTCTTACTTAGACAATATAATAGGTGTGTTTTTAATCCGCTTATGAGAACGCCCTGTCACTCAAGTAGAGGCTTTATTGTCACTCTTTTGTTACAGTTAATAAGGGAAGTGCAAATTTTTGACGAAAGCAGTTGAATTTTTCAGAATAAGTTTGTTAGTGTTGCCGAGGAAATGGAAGCGCGATCATTTTTATAAGCAATTTATACAAAATATTATAGGTCTTTCAAAATTTATTTGCAAAGTCAAAATTTACCGGTGAAGAACAGCTTCTGGTACTGGCACTGATATTTCAAAGATTTTAATGTACCAACAGATGCACAAGTATTGGTTTTCTGGAGACCGTATTATGTACTAGGGGTTAAGAATCACTGCAAGGTGGCGATAGAGGGGAATTTATACCATGCGAAAATATCACTTGCGGTTTTCACTTAAAAAATAAATTCGCCTCACGCGCCACTTTGCGGTCACCCTTGACCCCTAGTTTATAATACCGTCCTCAGAAACCCGTTAGTTGTTCATCTTTTGGTACATTCGATTAAAATATCACTTCCGGTATCCAATAGATAAGTCAAAATGACTATACATAATTAATTATGAGAAAATCAAAGAAGGACCATTTTTTTATTCAAGACTCAGTACTTAACCAAATACCTCCTATAACTTATAGGGTATAACCATGCATAAGCGAGACGATTTAGGTGTGCCAGCTTTTAGATTAAATTACAGACTCGTTAGGCCGATATTGCCAAATATTGTTTTATGACCATTATTTTTTTAACTCATTTTAGATTCAGAAGAAACCCGGACAAAGATCCGAACAAAAATTACTTAGATAAGTATGATTTGATGGACCTAGATTTTGATTTCAAATACAAATTTAATGTTTTTGATTATCGAAGATTTATTTTTTGACAACTTTATTTAATTATTTTATTTTTTAATTACAGTTGTTAACCGTTTAAATGACCACTTGCAATGATAAAAAGTGACCCATTACAATTTGAGGCGTTGACCCCGAATTTTTAGGTTGAACCAATGCTGTAGGGATAATGAATGTTAACATGTTTGACCTCTTAAGAATCCCGGGTTGAAATTAGTTCAGACGATTTGAAATAAGAAATTTCAAAACTCAAAAATAGGTATCGATGTTTTTAACCTATCTTTAAGAGAATCTTTTTTTGGTCATTTTAAGACGTAGGATTTTTTTGTTCTTCAAAAATTTTCAAAAAAAAATGCATTTCTCGGTCAATTTTTTGAGATTTCACAGGTAGTCCCCAATCCGGTTCTTGAGAAGCCGTATGAAGTGCTAGAAGACTGATTTTTTGGCCAGTGAAAATAAAGCGTTTTTCGGTTAGCGTTTTTTTGCTTGAGGGTCGGCGACCAATATTTGACCTCTAATGACTGGTAAAAGTTCAAGGTCAATCTAGAGTTCATCGTATAGACTTGAAAGTACCTCCAAAAGAATCGGAAGGGTCGACTTTCTGATGAACGTATTAGCAACTATAGCCTATAGTCTATAGGTCAATAATGTACTGAAAGGTCACTAGAGAGCAAAAACTGGTCAAAGCTTAAGGTCAACCTCAAGTTTATCGTATAGACATGCAAGTACCCTCAAAAGAATCGGAAGAGTCGACTTTATTATGAACGCATTAATAACTATGGGTTTATGATGTACAGAAAAGTTGCTAGAGAGCAAAAACTAGTCTATCTTTTGGGATGCTAAAGGGGGTGCTAGCTAAGCCGTCTGACCAGCTCAAGCGTTAATTATTAAGCAACTTTATTTGGTATCTGCCTTTTAGAGTACAATACCAATTAAATTTTGCGAATCCTTGTTAACAAAATTGAATCTTCGAGAAGGTTGGTTGAAAGAAAATTTCCCAACGTGGATTGTTACGTCGCAATGCGTGAATCAGCGGCCCGTTGTGACGCTTTTGTTAAAATTACGTAAGCCAATAGAATTCCGTATAGCGAAGCGAGCTCATAAACAAATATCTGGCCTATAATTGGCGCCGTACCAATGAATGTTATATTAAGCTTATTTTTTAATATTTTCTTTAAAAAATCAATTAAAAGGATGCATTTGCTGGTACTAACAAATTGATACGATGACCTAGAAATTAACCTTTAGCATCCCAAAAAATAGACTAGTTTTTGCTCTCTAGCGACTTTTTTGTACATCATAGCCCCATAGTTGGTAATGCGTTCATAATAAAGTCGACTCTTCCGATTCTTTTGGTGGTACTTGCATGTCTATACGATTAACTTGAGGTTGACCTTAAGTTTTGACCAGTTTTTGCTCTCTAGCGACCTTTCAGTAAATTATTGACCCGTAGTTTATAATACGCTCATCAGAAAGTCGACCCTTCTGATTCTTTTTAGGGTACTTGCATGTCTATAAGATAAACTTGAAGTTGACCTTAAGCTTTGACCAGTTTTTGCTCTCTAGCGACCTTTCAGTACATTATTGACCCATAGTTGTTAAAACGTTCATCAGAAAGTTGACCCTTCCGATTCTTTTGAGGGTACTTGCAAGTCTAAACGATGAACTTAAGGTTGACTTTGGGTGTTGACCAGTTTTTGCTCTCTAGCGACCTTTCAGTACATTATTGACCCATAGTTGCGAATATGTTCATCAGGAAGTTGACCTTTTAGATTCTTTTGAGGGTACTTTCAAGTCTATACGATGAACTCTAGATTGACCTTGAACTTAGACCGGTCATTAGAGGTCAAATATTAGTCGCTGACCCTCAAGCAAAAAATCGACTAACTGAAAAACGCTCAGTACAGTGTCGTTACAGTATGACGCGTTTTTGCTAATAATTTCGCAATCGATTTGGACAAAGTTTTTTTGCTCCAGTTTTCTTTTCCTGTTTTATATTGCTTTTAATTGGTCGGATTTTATAAATTTGAAATGACCATTGAAAACAAGACATACAGTAGCTACTTAGTAGCTGCTACTAAACAAAATATTCTGATTTTTAACCTGGATTTTTGAGGTCGAAAATGTCAACGCGCAGATGCTCTGGTTACCAGAGTCTGGTAGCAACTTGTTGTACCTAACTACTTTGCACCCGTTTTCCGACCTTAAAAAATAAATAATAATCGGCGGAATAAAGCCAGATTTATTCTCCAATACACGTTTCGCTCTCTTTTATTAAGAATCAGTGAGCAGTAAAAAATAACTTTTTTATTCTTATAAATCATTGAAACCCAACGAATTTGAGGTGTGTTTTATAAGATTTTTGATGAAAAATTAATATAAAATACAAATCTAATAAAATAAAAAGAACGGGACAGATTTCACCTATATTGAATGAATTATTAAAAACAATATGAAAAAAACATTGACTTTTATAATTTTTTTGATAATTTAATTCAGGTTCTTTCAAACTGAATTAAATAATATCATTTAAGTATGAACGATTATTTTTTCTATCGGATGAGTAACAGAATGTCAGCTTTCAGCTAGCAAAGGAAGCTTCAGAAAGCAGCTGATCATACGCACCATGAATCATGGTCCATGATTAGCTTGCGTTCAATAATCTTGTGATGGTTTTCTATCTCCCTTCTAATTGGTCAGTGTTGTTCCCTTTCTGAAGTTACGCTAGCTAAAATCTTACATGCTGGAGATTTTGCATTTTTACATCGAGAATTATTTGAGAAGATTTCAAAATAATGAGAATAATGGTGAATATATAAAAAGTTGCCAATTGAGCCTCTAAGTAAGTTAAGGCTGCGGTCCTTACAGTAAGTGAGTTAACTCCCGTAGTGTATTTTGCGCCATCCGTGGCGCAATGGCCTTTAATCGCAATTTAGGACCGTTAATCATGTATGAACGAAAATTTACAATGTGATCGATCACCTATTTGGATAATTGACGTTTGTGCGTTTTTTTTTCGAAAATTTTTACTGTATTACAGTACTTATTTTTTGCAAAAAAAATTTAAATCATCAAAAAAAGCCTTTAAGCGGGATCAAAAAAAAATTTTAAGACTTTTTTCCTATTACACGATAGCCCCAAAATGATCACGTGACCGTATATTTAAGGAATAAGGTTGGTAAAAGTAGTACAGTTTTTTTTCAAAAATTGCTTAAATCAATTTTTGAAAAGAATGAAGTGGTTCCTTAGAAGATTTTAAGATTGTTTTTCCATTACACCAAAGTTCAAAAACGATCACGTGACCTTCAAATTAGGAAATACGGTTTTGGTTAAAGTAAACAAATAGTGATCAAATTAGCGAAAAGAGTTTTGAACATATAATATTTTCCAAAACGTCACGTGATCTTATTTTCGAGAAATAAGGATTCATTTATGACATATTCTAAACCTTATTTTGGATTATTTCGTCACGTGATTTTATTCGGACTTTGATGTAATGTGAAAAAAGTCTTAAAAACGTTTGAAGTTGACCCTGGATTTTTTTTGACGCAATTTGAGTACTTTTTCAATTACTGTGCTATGTTTTTTTTCAAAAGTACTCAAATCACGTGGAAGACCCCTTAAAAGAATCGTAACGAATTTCTCAGATTTTTATTGCATTACAGTACGCCTCGGTTTAAATAAAGCATTTCTAGAAGTCTTAACTTCCGAAAACTGATTACAGAAGAATGCGTAGGCGAAAGAGAGGAGAGAAGGAATCACGAGAAATAATTATTCCAAAAAATTTAAGACTCATTTTACATGAGAATGATGATAAAAACATTGATTTTTTTTGCAGATCAATACCCAATTGGCGATGGCTTTATATTTTAAATTTGAAATTGTCAAATTAACCTAAATTTGTGTTATTTAGGCACTTGTTTGTGAGAATCGGCGAAAATGAGAGAATTTTTAATTTTCTTCTTCATATTTGATGACTTTTTATAAATTTTAACAATTGTTATTATAGGACTGTAGAGAATTCCTGAAAAATATGATTATCATTGAAAAAATATATGTTGATAATGAATCTTCGGTTATAATGCTTAATTCAAACGCAACGCCACGGATGGCGCAAAGACACTAACGGTCCAGAGATTGTCGGCCACTACGGGAGTTAAGAACTAAGTCGCAAACTGTAATTTGTCAAATATTTTATTGCGCTGATAACAATTTTTTATACAAATCAAAATCTATTGTAGCTTATAACCATCGATCAAAAATTGATGACCAATATATTTTAGGAAATAATACAAATCAATTGAATCCATGGTGTATCATTTGATCCCTATAATCTGACCCACATCAAAAATTTTTTGACTCGTGAATATTTTTTTGCTACTCTGCAAATTTGTTTTTTTGCCTGGATTGATCTTTTAAAAAATCACCCAGCGCTAGAATGCACAAAAAACGTTTTTTGGTCTTATTTTAAGAGCCTCAGGGAAGATACATCTCCTCGCTCTATTTTTTCACAGAAAATTAAAACCGGTATAAATGGGACACTGAAGGCTACGCGCAGAGCACCAAGGTCCAAAATTTTCATTTTTGACCTTCGGTTGTTCAGAAACAGCGATTTAAATTCTTGGAAATCTCCAAATTTTCACAAAAATGCTGAAAGTCTAAAAAATATTTTCAAATCGTAATTAAAATACTTCTTTGATGACTATTAAGAATAAACCGACAAGTAATCAACTCATTTTGTCCATATTCTCGGAAAAAAACACTTGCAAAATAATCTGGAAAATGTCATGTCTGAGTCTCTAACTGCGACCAGTACTCCCTTAAGAACATTTAATAAGACTTAATTGAGCTTTTAAGCTCTTGTGCGCACCCATCGGTCATCTCAGATTTGTGTTTATCAAAAATAATCGTTATATAACTTTTGTTAATACCACAATAAATAAAATTTGTCAAAAAGTTTCACATGATAATGCAGTTATTATCTTGAAAAATAAATTAAATTTAAAAACTAAAGTTTGTGGCAATTTCTCTCCGGAAATTAAGATTGCTGCTAATGAATCTCCCATCAAGCGCGCTGTGATTGGTCAGCGATGAGGCATAAATGATGGTGGATAGCATTTTTTTTTAAATGGGTTGTCTCAAAGCCTTTTAATACCCCTGGAATTGACCGTGCATTTAAATTCAAAAATGAAAAATGTAATTCCCCATTCACACTTCGTAATATCCACGGCTACTACTCAACACACTACGTTGCTAATCAGCGGCATATTACAAAAAGTGTGTAAGGGGAATTATATATGGAATTCACATATTACCAAATTAAGATTAACTGGTATACATCCATTCGATTGTTAACTGTCATCGTTTCATTTAATTCAAGTTGGAGAGGTTATAATTGTACAATTATAAGCCTACTCTCCGGATTTTATAACAATTTGAAACCTATATAAGAGCAGTTATAGTTCGTGAGAGCTGGTTTCTATCAAACGTTATTTTTTATGTTTTTTGTTGGTCGAATTTTTTCAAAATATAAATTTTGGTTTAAAATGTCTTTTTCCAGACATAGAATATATTCGTAATCCAAAAAAATCACTTCTTGACAAAGTATGGAAAAATACCATCAATGGACTCGAAATTGTTCATTTTTCAGAAAAATATAGAAAAAATATGAGAAAACTTTTTGTAGGTCATGACGGGTACCCCTAACTTTCTTATCGGTAACCAGTATCAGATCTGAGAAATGCATATTAACGCGATGAAATTTGTACGCGACATATGCAATTTAGACCGATTAATTCTCAGCACAAAAACTGAATCAGAAACAGGCAATATTCATTGTGTTCCTAGCACAAATGTTTTCGAGACATCGATTCAAAACGTTTACGAATTCAACAATCCAACGGTGTTGAATTGTCATCGTGGCCCATCCGAATATAGAAAGTATTCTTTTCTCTGGCTTCATTTTTTACTGGGTTGATATACAATCCATGTTAAAATGACTGTGGCGCTTAATCGATATAATCCTAGAGTCAAAATAACACCTTATAAGTCTTTCTCACACCATGTCTTCGCTTCATTTTGAGAATTCCAGGTAATCTCGAATTACGATAGTTGCCTCTACTACATATATATTAAGTATTTATATTCATGCATAAGAATTGCATCGGTTTATATAGTCAGATTGCGCTCCAATCTTGGATTTATAAATGCGGGCCATATTATTAAAATTGATAACTGAAATATTGGTACATCAAGGATAAATCCTTAGATTTTCGAATAAAAAAATGAGAAAAAGCTCTGAAAAGTACAAATTTGTTGTCAATACTACCAGAGAAGCAATTTTCTTTAACTCGTGTGTCCAAAATCGTCTTTTGCAACTTTGCGTATGTAGATCATTAATTGAAAAATTGTAAGCATACGACCTTCACACTGTGGCGAATTTAATATCAATTCTTTTTATGCCGTACTCTTACGCACGCATTTCAGTTTCAAAAATTTTTTAAAATAATTACAAAAAAATTGTACTGAAAAAATTTTCCATTTGCAATTTAGGAATGCTAGAGACATTAATTCCACAACAAATTTTAATTTTTTTTCGAAAGGATTTGAATGTTTTAACCCTTACTGTATGCCTATACGTATAGCTATACTCCTTAAAGCACATATAAGAATAATGTAGAATTCCTGCTTAAAAAGAACTTTTTACCTAATAACTTAATATGGCTTATAAGTTAATAATCGTGAAGTATTAATTTGCCCAATTCTATTTAATTTATTCATTGCATAGCTTAATTATAGAATAGTCAAATTGTAAGTAAGATTCTAATGATTGCGCAAAAGTTTGCTTTTCTGCCTTGAAAATCTTGCCACCTGTTATCTGATCATAAATTGTTACAAAAATATTTAATAATTATAAATTGTAATACACAGAAAATATTGACATAAATTTTTCTATTTTTAACGCGGTTTAATTGCTAATACCAGATGCTAATAACCAAAATACTAAAATAGGGATAAATTATCTATTTTTCAAATATAATATATTTAGATTTTTGAAAAGACTCCGTTCGTCCATTTCAGCATAACACTATTAATAAGACAAATTTCAGAGAACTAATAACAATTTGAGCAGTAATCCATTGAGAGTGAATAACTAAGTTCTTTCATTAAAATTTGGTGAGTTCATGGTTTTGAAATTGTATTCAAATATTGAGAGCTACTTTAATTTTTCAAATTACTAAAACATTAAATCTTTTTTTTCCGAAATATTTCTTAACTACAAATCAAGCTTGCAAAACTATTTAACTTACAATTGAGCTTTAATGCTAATTTTTATCATACATTCATTTCGGTTAATATTTAGAACCATCTTCAAAGTCCCAAATGAGCCATTTGAGCACAATTATGGAATCATCTTTTTCGGTCACCACACATCGACTTATTTTATTTTATAAATACGCTATATTATGTGGACTTTAATCCGGTCGAGCCGTTTCGATAAAAATGTAAATTAAGGGGGTAGCGACCGCAATGTTTATAGGCCTTAAGTGCCTAGAAACATTGCGACCGCTACCCCTTATTTCATTTGTATCAAATCGGCTCGGCTGGATCAAGTTCCACATAAGATCATCGTATTTATATAAAAAATGGTCTTTAATTTCGCTCAATTTTTCGGTCTTTGAAGTCTCCTGGTCGCCGAACTAGACGTTTGCGGAATGCAAGACTACCACCATTGGATTTTATTGGCCGATCAAATTTTAAAAAAGAGCACATTACCCCTTAATTAATTCGGACATTTGTGAACAAATTTGAAATTTTCAAGTGTTCAATCACAAAACCCACGTTTATACTCACAAAAAAAATCGAATGAGTGTCACCAAATGTCTTACGTTCAAATAATCGAAATATTGAATTTTGTTTTCAACGTTTCGCTTTCGCATTTTCAAGCTTAACAAACAGTTTTACAGTAATGACTACAATAATTCTTGAGTGCGAAAATCTAGCCCACTATTATTTCTGAACCAGAATTTTCCTAGACTTCCATTTTTGTAGTCATGAAACTGTAAACTTGTTTTTGAAGCATAAAAAGCGAAAAGCGAAAGGTTGCAAATAAAATAAAAATATCAAAAATTCATCATGACCAATTCAGAAAATAATTAGGTTTCAAATACTGTATCTACGTTTTTCAAAATGATATCTGAACTTGGTTAAAATTGGTGAATATTAGATTTCGACCGAAAACATACTAATAAATTGCATTTTTTCAATTTATTTTAATTTCTCCACTTTTTGATTGAAGTTTCAGTAACTTTGGCGGTCTCGAGGGGTCTTTAACTATTTCAACAAATTACTGAAAGATAAATTAACCACAATAACTGATTTTAAATTATTAAAAAAAGTATTTTTGTCACCCTCCTGTCACACTTTGCCACCGGTTTTATATGAAAATTGAATGCAATTTGTTTATAGCCTCAGATGAGACGAATAGTTGTTTTATTCGAAATTTAATTTAGGAGCTCGCTTAATGAAAAGGTCTTTTATGTGACCAAAAGAAGATCTATTGCATTTCAGATTAAAAGGATCAGACCTTATTTGCAGTCTATTTTATTTTTTAGTGTCAAATCCCCAAATTTTAGCCCATTGGTTTTCTATAAAAAGTCTGGTAAGATGGTTTATGAATAAAGTCGAGAAAGAAAAAATTGCTGATTTTTTCAAAAAAAGACTTAATTGTTTGTATTTTAGATGTGTGTTGAAATGAACTTTTTGAATTACGTATTAAATGGTTTTTTGGGCTCCAGCAGAGTAAATATAATGATTCAGAGAATTAGGTTTTGAGTAAGAATTATTTACGTTTTTGACTCACAGGATTTTTCTGATTTTGACTCTCAGATTAGGAAAAACAGTTACAAATATGTGAAACTTTGTTTCTGTCCTTGTTATGTGATTAACTCGCAGATAAAGTGTGCCAAAAGGTGGATTTGGAATACGAGTTTAAAAACTAACAATTAAATAAAAAAAAACTTGGAATTGAAAAGCAAGGAAAGTCTCTACAACCTACCCATTTTTGTCCTCTAAATTCTAATTTGAAATTCGCGATTATGAAGAAAATATTTTTCTGGGCATTCTGAGCTGCAAAAATATAGATCGACGGAGTTCAAAAATAAGGAAAATGAAATGTTTTACTGTACAATATATAGGTGATTTTTTAAATCCGCTTATGAAGAACAGCCGTCACTCAAGGTAGAGGTTTATTGTCAAATATTTGTTACTTAATAAATGAAGTGCAGATTTTTGACTGAAAGCAGTTAGAATTTTCAGAATAAGTTGTTAGTGTTGCCGAGGAAATGGAGTCCAATAGATAAGTCAAATGACTATAATAATTATTATGAGGAAAATCAAGAGAAGGACCATGTTTTTATTCAAGACTCAGTACTTAACCAAATACCTTCTATAATATAGGGTATAAATGCACAAGGCGATAATTAGGTGTCCACTTTTAGATTAAATACAGACTCGTTAGGCGATATTGCCAAATTATCGTTTTATGACCATTATTTTTTTAACTCATTTTAAGATTCAGAAGAACCCGGAAGATCCGAACAAAAATATATGAAAGTATATTTGATGGACCTAGATTTTGATTTCAAATACAAATTTAATGTTTTTGATTATCGAAGATTTTTTTTGACAACTTTATTTAATTATTTTATTTGATTTTTAATTACAGTCGTTAACCGTTTAAATGACCTTGCAATGATAAAAAGTGACCATTACAATTTGAGGGTGCACCCGATCTTTTAGTTAACCAATACTGTAGGATATGAATGTTAACATTTTGACCTCTAAGAATCCCGTTTGAAATTAGTTCAGACGATTTGAAATAAGAATTTCAAAACAAAAAATGGGTATCGATGTTTTTAACCTTTCTTTTAGAGAATCTTTTTTTGGTCATTTAAGACGTAGGATTTTTTTGTAAATTTCAAAAAAAATGGATTTCTCGGTCAATTTTTTGAGATTCACAGGTAGTCCCCAATCCGGTTCTGGAAGCCGTATGAAGTGTAGAAGACTTGATTTTTGGCCAGTGAAAATTAAGCGTTTTTCGTTGCGTTTTTTTTGCTTGAGGGTCGGCGACCAATATTTGACTCTAATGACCGGTCAAAGTTCAAGGTCAATCTAGAGTTCATCGTATAGACTTGAAAGTACCTCCAAAAGGAATCGAAGGGTCGACTATTCTGATGAACGTATTAGCAAACTATAGCCTATAGACTAATCAGAGTCAATAATGTACTGAAGGTCATAGAGAGCAAAAACTGGTCAAAGCTTAAGGTCAACTCAATTATCGTATAGACATGATACCTCAAAGATGGGAAGTCGACTTATATGAACGCATTAATAACTATGGTTTATGATGTACAGAAAGTTGCTAAGAGCAAAAACTATACTTTTGGATGCTAAGGGGGTGTAGCTTAAGCCGTCTGACCAGTCAAGCGTTAATTATTAAGCAAATTTTTGGTATCTGCCTTTTAGAGTATAATACTAATTAAATTTTGCGAATCCTTGTTAACAAAATTGAATCTTCGAGAAGGTTGGTTGAAAGAATTCCAAAGTGGATTGTTACGTCACAATGCGTGAATCAGCGGCCGTTGTGACGCTTTTGTAAATTACGTAAGCAATAGAATTCCGTATAGCGAAGCGAGCTCATAAACAAATATCTGGCTATTCATGGGCCGTACCAAATGAATGTTATATTAAGCTTATTTTTAATTATTTTTTAAAAATAATTAAAAGGATGCATTTGCTGGTACAAATTGATACGATGACCTAGAAATTAACCTTTAGCATCCCAAAAAATAGACTAGTTTTTGCTCTCTAGCGACTTTTTTGTCCATCATAGCCCCAAGTTGGTATGCCGTTATAATAGTTCGACTCTTCCGATTTTTTGGTACTGCATTCTATGACGATTATCATTGAGTGTTGACTTCTAGTTTTGACCAGTTTTTGCTTCCTAGCGACTTTCAGTAATAATTGCCCGTATTTATAATACGCTCATCAGAAAGTCGACCCTTCGATCTTTGAGGTACTTGCATGTCTATAAGTAACTTGAAGTTGACCTTAAGCTTTGACCAGTTTTTGCTCTCTAGCGACTTTCAGTACATTATTGACCCATAGTTGCGAATACGTTCATCAGAATTGACCTTTTAGATTCTTTTGAGGGTACTTTCAGAGTCTATACGATGAACTCTAGATTGACCTTGAACTTAGACCGGTCATTAGAGGTCAAATATTAGTCGCTGAGCCTCAAGCAAAAAATCGACTAACTGAAAAACGCTCAGTACAGTGATGTTACAGTATGACGGCTTTTTGCTAATAATTTCGCAATCGATTTGGACAAAGTTTTTTGCTCCAGTTTTATTTCTGTTTTATATGCTTTTAATTGGTCGGATTTTATAAATTTGAAATGACCATTGAAAACAAGACATACAGTAGCCTACTTAGTTAGCTGCTACTAAACAAAATATTCTGATTTTAACTGGATTTTTGAGTCGAAAATGTCAACGCGCAGATGCTCTGGTAGAACTTGGTTACATAACTATTTGCACCGTTTTCCGACCTTAAAAAAATAATAATCGGCGGTAAAGCCAGATTTATTCTCCAATACACGTTTCGCTCTCTTTTATAAGAATCAGTGAGCAGTAAAAATAACTTTTTTATTCTTATAATCATTGAAACCCACGATTTGAGGTGTGTTTTATAAGATTTTTGATGAAAATTAATATAAAATACAATCTAATAAAATAAAAAGAACGGATAGATTTACTTATATTGAATGAATTATTAAAACAATATGAAAAAATTGACTTTTATAATTTTTTTGATAAATTCAGGTCTTTCAAACTGAATTTAATAATATCATTTAAGTATGAACGATTATTTTTCTATCGGTGAGTAACAAATGTCAGCTTTCAGCTAGCAAGAAGCTCAGAAAGCAGCTGACATACGCACCATGAATCATGGTCATGATTAGCTTGCGTTCATATATTGTGATGGTTTTCTATCTCCCTTCTAATTGGTCAGTGTTGTGCTCTCTGAAGTTACGCTAGCTAAAATCTTACATGCTGTAGATTTGCATTTTTTACATCGAGAATTATTTGAGAAGATTTCAAATATAATGGATATGGAGTGATATATAAAAAGTTGCCAATTGAGTCTCTAAGTAAGTTAAGGCTGCGGTCCTTACAGTAAGTGAGTTAACTCCCGTAGTGTTTTTTGCGCCTTCCGTGGCGCAATGGCCTTTAATCGCAATTTAGGACCGTTAATCATGTATGAATGAAAATTTACAATGTACGATCACCTATTTGGATATTGACGTTTGTGCTTTTTTTCGAAAATTTTTACTGTATTACAGTACTTTTTTTGCAAAAAAATTTAAATCATCAAAAAAAGCCTTTGAGCGGATCAGAAAAAAATTTTAAGACTTTTTCTATATACACGATAGCCCCAAAATGATCACGGTGACCGTATATTTAAGGAAATAGGTTGGTAAAATATGTACGTTTTTTCAAAAATTGCTTAAATCAATTTTTGAAAAAAAGTGAAGTGGTTCCTTAGAAGATTTTAAGATTTTTTTTCCATTACACAAGTTCAAAAACGATCACGTGACCTTCAAATTAGGAAATAACGGTTTGGTTAAAGTAAACAAATAGTGAAAATTACGGAAATTTTTTGGCATTAATAATTCAGAGTTTTGAACATATAATATATTTTCCAAAAACGTCAGTGTATCTTATTTCGAGAAATAAGGATTCATTTATGACATATTTCTAAACCTTATTTTGGATTATTTCGTCACGTGATTTTATTCGGATTTGATGTAATGTGAAAAAAGTCTTAAAAACGTTGAAGTTGACCCTGGAATTTTTTTGACGCAATTTGAGTACTTTTTCAAATACTGTGCTATGTTTTTTTTCAAAAGTACTCAAATCACGTGGAAGACCCTTAAAAGAATCGTAACGAATTTCTCAGATTTTTATTGCATTACAGTACGCGCTCGGTTTAAATAAAGCATTTCTAGAAGTCTAACTTCCGAATACTGATTACAGAAGAATGCGTAGGCGAAAGAGAGGAGAGAAGGAATCACGAGAAATATTATTCCAAAAAATTTAAGACTCATTTTACATGAGAATGATGATAAAAACATTGATTTTTTTTGCAGATCAATACCAAATTGGCGATGGTTTAATATTTTAATTTGAAATTGTCAAATTAACCTAAATTGTGTTATTTAGGACTTGTTTGTGAGAATCGGCGAAAATGGAGAGAATTTTTAATTTTTCTCTTATATTTGATACTTTTTATAATTTTTTTAACAATTGTTATTAAGGACTGTAAGAGATTCTCTGAAAATATGATTATCATCGAAAAAAATATGTTGATAATGAATCTTCGGTTATAATGCTTAATTCAAACGCAACGCCACGGATGGCGCAAAGACACTACGGGTCCAGAGATTGTCGGCCACTACGGAGTTAAGAACTAAGTCGCAAATGTATTTTGTCAAATATTTTTTGCCTGATAACAATTTTTCTATACAAATCAAAATCTATTGTAGCTTATAACCATCGATCAAAATTGATGACCAATTATTTTAGGAAATACAATCAATTGAATCCATGGTGTCATTTGATCCCTATATCTGACCACATCAAAAATTTTTTGACTCGTGAATATTTTTTTGCTACTCTGCAAATTTGTTTTTTGCCTGGATGGATCTTTAAAAATCACCAGCGCTAGAATGCACAAAAAACGTTTTTTGGCTTATTTAAGAGCCTAGGGAAGATACATCCTCGCTATTTTTTTCACAGAAAATAAAACCGGTATAAAGGACACTGAAGGCTAGCGCAGAGCACCAAGGTCCAAATTTCATTTTTGACCTTCGGTTGTTCAGAAACAGCGATTTAAATTCTTGAAATCTCTCAAATTTTCACAAAAATGCTGAAAGTCTAAAAATATATTTCAAATCGTAATTAAAAACTTCTTTGATGACTATTAAGAATAAACGACAAGTAATCAACTCATTTTGTCATATTCTCGGAAAAAAACATTTGAAAAATAATCTGGAAAATGTCATGTCTGAGTCTCTAACTGCGACCAGTACTCCTTAAGAACATTTAATAAGACTTTATTGAGCTTTTAAGCTCTTGCGCACCCATCGGTCATCTCAGATTTGTGTTTATCAAAAATAATCGTTATATAACTTTTGTTAATACCACATAAATAAAATTTGTCAAAAAGTTTCACATGATAATGCAGTTATTATTTGAAAATAATTAAATTTAAAAACTAAAGTTTGTGGCAATTTCTCTCCGGAAATTAAATTGCTGCTAATGAATCCCATCAAGCGCGCTGTGTTGGTCAGCGATGAGGCATAAATGATGGTGGATAGCATTTTTTAAAATGGGTTGTCTCAAAGCTTTTAATATCTATGTGTTTATTTTGTCGATCTGACAATACAGAAATAACTCATATATATTTACTCATATCACTTTTGATTTAGAATGCGTAAGCCACTACTCCTTTCAACGTGTGATTTTTAACGTTGTGCTTTACGCATTCTAACCAAAAAGTATATTACTGGGATATAGTATATTACTCATATTATGGTTATCTGTATTTACTGAGGATAGCAATTACATCATATTTTGATTTCGGAACAAAAATACCACATACTGTAGTTATTTTAGAATCAAAAAATTTGAAAGGTGTTCCCATTAACTTTCAACCCAGTACATTTTTTAGATTAAAATTCACAATGAAAAGCAATGAGCAACACTTTTGGCAAAAGCTCGTGTGTTGCCAATTGCCGACACTACTGTAAAGTATTATAACATATATATGATCCAAATGTCACACTTCAAAACACGCATGTACGTTGTTTATTACTTGAGGTTCAAGTCTTGAACTTCAGTTTTTGCAATCTGTATTCTACCGAACGATATAAAGTTAGGTGGGACCATGTAACCCTATTGACCAAACAAAAATGTTAATAAATATCTTGTTGTTCGAGAATTTTCGCCACTAGAAAAAAATTGAGGGCAAAACAAATTTAACGGCCTAGTGTCGGAAATGAGTTGTTAAATAATACTTTGAATCGGTGAGCATTAGATACGATGTTTTTAATAAAAAATATTACTTAGGTTAATTAATTTCCTAAAACATAACTTCACCTTGATATTCCACAATATAACGCATAAGTCTGAACAGTAGGCACTCTAAGTGCCGACAGAAACTAATGAAAATTTTTGATACTTTGGAAATATATTTTCATAAACTCATAATTGTTTATTAAGTAAAATTGTGTTATGTCATCTCTCTTTTTATAGTATATTACTCATATATGGTTATCTGTATTTACTGAGGATAGCAATTTACATCATATTCTGATTTCGGAAGCAAAAATACCACATACTGTAGTTATTTTTGAGAAATCAAAAATTTGAAAGGTGTTCCCATTAACTTTCAACCCAGTACATTGTTTTAGATTAAAATTCACAATGAAAAGCAATGAGCAACACTTTTGGCCAAAAGCTCGTGTGTTGCCAATTGCCGACACCTACTGTAAAGTATATTATAACTATATATTGAATCCAAATGTCACACTTCAAAAACACGCATGTACGTTGTTTATTACTTGAGGTTCAAGTCTTGAACTTCAGTTTTTGCAATCTTAGTTCTACCGAACGATATAAAGTTAGGGTGGGACCATGTAACCCTATTGACCAAACAAAACTGTTAATAAATTATCTTTGTTGTTCCGAGAATTTTCGCCACTAGAAAAAAAATTGAGGGCAAAACCAAATTTAACGGTCGAAATGAGTTGTTAAATAATACTTTGAATCGGTGAGCATTAGATACGATGTTTTTTAATAAAATATTACTTAGGTTAATTAATTTTCTTAAAACATAACTTCACCTTGATATTCCACATATACGCATAAGTGGCAAGTAGCAGTCCTACTAGGCATAAGTGCGACAGGAACTCAATGAAATTTTTGATACTTTGGAAAATATATTTTCATAAACTCATAATTGTTTATTAATTAAATTGTGTAATTGTCTCCAAATAACTCTAGTTTTAAAAGCCCATAGTATTATTTTTTAGTCATTATAAAGGTTTCAAGATGACAGTCACCACACAATAATGATTCACTAGTTCACAATCGGCAAAAAGGTTCAAGACTTTAATGGATTATTTTAGTTTTTTTCTCAAAAGACTAGATTCTTACAATTTATTTTATTTTTTTGCACAGTAAAAAATAATTGTTAGTTGATTAAGTTCTATGTTTTATAATTTGTTCATTATTTGAATTATACAATTCGACTTTTAGTATGAAAGATACTGTATACGAAATACGCTGTATATCCTTTTTCCAACCTAAGTCCATCTTCAAAATGCTTGCTATCTTTATAGCGCGTGTTCGAATCCCACTAATGTTGTCTTAAGTCAACTAAAGTGATTGTCTTGAGTATGAATATAGGCAAGGGTGCTTGATAATGGGACCGCCAAAGTTGATCGGTGTGTAATCACTCAAGCAATCACTAAAACAATAACTAAGAGAGAGAGATAGCAAGCATTTTAAAGATAAACTTAGGTTGGGAAAAGGATATTAGAGATATGATATCTTAGATATCGCATAGTTTATGTTTGATCATAACAAGGTTCAGGACAAGACAATAAGTTCTTGAATAATTTTCATTGACATCTGTATTTCAGACCTATTTGCGAGGGATCGTCGGTGAAAATTGCCGGGCAGATAGGAGAAATGTTAGCTTTTTCCAAACAAATTTCATTAAATTTTGTTTAACTTAAAGGGAGTACCTGACGCCATTGAGTGATTTTTAAACGTCTGTGCTGAGCTGAATAACTGTCTTTCGAGTTTCATAAATTGGGACCTAGGAGATATTTGTCTTAATTTTTCAAAAAAAGTACCCAGAAGTTTTTTGTATAATCGTACCGGTATTTGTACCGGTACAAAACGTCGGTTTTCTCATTTTTTTAATACATTTTAATTGGCCGAGGTGACGACAAATTTTTTTTATTCCAAGGAGATATGAATGAATTTTAAAAAATAAAGGAGAATATCCAAAGAAATTTTGAAATATCATCTAATTTGTCCGTAATCGTTGAAAAGGTGCTCAAAATGGCTGTTTTTGGCACATTACGGCTAAAACATTTTAACTCGAAGTCAAAAAATTTCTTCCTGAAAAGCGTTTTTTTATAATCGAACATATAATATGTTACATATTCGGAGAATATCCGAGCAATTTTCGATAAATGTTTAGTTTATGATTACGAGGTGAATGAAGTTTAGGTTACTTCAAAATTTGCAAAGTTTGCATAATTATTTTTGAAGAAAATACAAAAAATTTTATTTTTACGATGTATCAGATCCGATGTCTATATATCACGAGTTTCAGTCAATTATTTGGAAAAAATACTTAGGTCGCTTTTTTTTAGGTAGGCCCACTTAAGGGAGTGGGTGTCGCAAATTTGAGCCTCTTCCAAGGTCATTTCCCGTCAAACTAGCAAAGGTGATATTCCAAAAACATTTGTAACTAACAGAACCAACCTTCGCCGACACCTACGCTTTTAAAAAGCCTCTTAAAAAGACACGCAGTTCGTACCTACTCCTTCAATTTTCATCATTTTTTATTATTTTTTTGTGTGAGGCTCCGAAAAAGCCTAACAAATCGTGCAAGATTGCTTTTGATTAAAAATTTTGCTTTCGGCGGACAAAAACGCAAAAAAACTAAAAAATTTGAAATGATCAGTTTGGGAGGCTCAGGCAAAAGCTATCTCCTCCACCAGTTTGAGAGATATAGTTTCGACTCATACTGCATCTGAAAGCA
>SCLH01000896.1:125999-137048 GCA_004367855.1 Oikopleura vanhoeffeni
ATTTTATGGAATTTATTGAAATTTAGCTGTAACCTATCAAATGTGGTCGGAAAATTGTAGAAAATTTGAAATAAACATATCTTTAAAAATATAATACCAATCGTTACTAATTCGTTACTTTTTTTGGTCATTTTAAGACCTAGGATTTTTTTTGGTCTTGAGATTAAAAAAAAACGGTTTAAAGGTGCGAAAAGTAACCTTTTATTCCGCGGGTTCTCACGGGAGTTAAAGGAGCGGTATCACAAATAAAATAAGCTGACTTGACAGCGAAGGGTTTTCTCCAAAAGGCTAAATTTTGGAACGTTATGGGATGTACCGGCTGGTCAAAATTAACCGGTAAAGTTTAGCTTCCGGTACCAGAAGTGATATTTAAATTATTAACATGTACCATATGCGCAACTACCGGTTTTCTTGAAACGGTATTATGAACTAGGGGTCATAAGTGACCGCAANGTGGCGCCATAGAGGAATTTATATCCTGAGTGAAAACCGGGAGTGGTATGTTCCTATGATATAAATTCCACTATGGCGCCACCTTGCGGTCACTTATGACCCCTAGTTCATAATACCGTTTACAGAAAACCGATAATTTCGCATCTTTTGATACATGTAAATTGAACTTATCGAAAATTGAAGGAGTGTATGGATACAAAAAAAAAATGAGCTGTTTTTTCTGCAAGCTCAAGGATAGTGCCACAATATGGTTAATCTCACTAGAATCCTTAAAGCCCTGTTTGGTTAATTTTTATCGAAAAAATTCAATTCCAGCGACCAGTACCCCGTTAAGCGGGTAGTGTCTGAAAATTATGTTCCTGAAAATTAGAGGGTATAGTTAACCCGGTATACTAAATTGGCCAAGAAAAAACGATTGGTGGCCTCGCAGCTCTGCGAAGATAGGTTCTCTCACTAGAAGGCGTGAAATTGGAGCTCTGCGGAGGTACCATTTTGCCTTAATTACTGATACAATCAATTTATGCCGCAAAAGGACCGGACCAAAATAAAACAAAAAAGTCTTAGACGAATTTTGAATTTATTTCTCGATACAGTACAATGTAGATGGCCTCAAAACAGTGTTGAGTAAAGTTTCAAAGTCATCGCATCGATTTAAAAATATCACCAAAATATTGCCCGTAGTCCACTTTCTAATGTCGGTATTAGCAACTATGGACCATAGTCTATGGTTTATTTTTATAAACGAGGTGCACAAAAGAGCAAACTCGGTTTTACCTTTCATCGCCCTACGTGTATATTAATAACCCATGAGTGTTTATACCGTCATCAGAAATATTTTGGTGATATTTTTGAAGCGATGCGATGACTTTGAAATTCTACTTGACACTGTTTTCAGGTTATCTACTGTATCGTGAAAAATTTGTCTGAGAATTTCTTGCCTCATTTTTCTCCGGTTTATTTGCGACATTAATTTAATTGATTTTATGAGTAATTAAGGCGAAAACGGTACTTCCGCAGAGCTCTAATATTACCCTCTGACGCCCTTTTGTGAGAGCACCTATTTTCTCAGAGCTGCGAGACTACCACCGATAGTTTTATCTTGGCCGATTTAGTATGCTCTCTAATTTTCCGGAACATAATTTTTACAGACACTACCCCCTTATGAGGACTAAAAATATTTTAAGCCGATTTATAGGCGTCGCGCATCCAAGGGTTTATTTGAATGTAAACGCAATAAATTCCAATTAGAAAGAGATAAATTTTTTACAGATTTGATTATTTTAAATAGTTGTGATATTAAAGACTTAATAATGAGACCCCGACCTTTATCGTTAACATCGTCCATATGGTTTTAATAGATCGAATCCTTCTAATGGGCCGTCGACTGGTATTATTTTGAAGACATGTATCATCTACCTATTTTCTCCAAAGTTTTTCTCTGGAGTGGCTTTGCGTTCCCTCCTGAGTAAATAATAACTTACTTTTCCCATCCCGGATTTCAGTCTCGAGCAAATCATGCGAGATTATTCGATCCTAATTGGTTCCCCGGTGGTCTTTTTGGGTCTCATTTCGTTCAAATCATGTGACTTTGGAAGCTTAAAGCGACCGATAACAAATCTTCTTACTTAGATAATCGAGATCGGAAGAGCACACATGTAAGTTATTAAAAATGTTTACAAAGTTTACAGGGAAATAATAAATTTCAATGTTCAATAATTGTTATATTTTTTTATTGATTTATGTACTACCCACAGATTGTATTCCACGACATGCGCACAGATTGCGTGGGCGGAGCCCCTATCTCACAATGGGCAGGTCGAGCCCCATTGGCTGAAATTTTCCCCCATGGCTGAGGTATACATTCTTTTGATAGTAGAAAATTTATTATTGAGTCATTTTGACAATGACTCCAGAATGTGAAAAAACAAAAGATGGAAAGCAAAAATAAAAACAAAAGTTGATACTCAATTCAGAATCGTAAATCAGTATATCCTGGCTGGATTTTCATTCTAGGAGTGATAATTAACTGCTGAAATTTAATTTTTATTTATGAACAAAATGCCACCAAAATAGTTCACGAGGTCGACTTTCCAATGAATTTATTACCAACCAAAGATAAATTATGTAAGTTAAGAGTACACGTAAGAAAAAAAGGTTTTTTATCATTTGAGAGGTGTGAAGCCTACATAATCTACCTAAAGACTTTAGTTTATAATACTTTCACTTAAAAGTTGACCCCGAAGATTCTGTTGAAATAAACGGTCAGCTTAAACCAGGCATTTGTGGCTGACTGGGTTGTTGAACTATAAAGAACAAGACTTCCCGGGAAAAAAAATTTAACTCCAAAAAATCAATTTGTTCCTAAAAAAATGATAAACAAAGAAATTTTACAGGTTGAGTTTTTATTTCTATAGCCTATAGGGTTGTGAACGTAACAAAAAAAGAGAAGGCAATTCTCCCTTCCTCGCTCTTTATAATTGAACCCTAGACTAAGTCCAGCTAAAACCATAAGAAATTGGAAACTCATCCACGTTTTAAAATACTCAGAAAAAATTTTTTATGTCCTGTAGTTATGATGAGGCAATAAAATCGATCCCATTTTTGACATTTGAAATTTTCTTATTTCAAATCCTATCTGCTGCTTCTCAATTGTATTAAATTTAAATCAAATAAAACGCTCATTATACTTGTCAGAAAAAACTAGTTCAGCCTTATAAGTTGCCATGAGTTCTAACTTAGATTAGTATACACTCCTCGCGCCGTAAAAATTAATCAATTATTGTTGCTAATTTATTTTATTCCACCATTGCAAATTTTACAGGTTCAGAACTCGTGAAAAACACTCTACAATTTTTCAATTTTGTATTTGAAATCGTCTTTAATCTTTTGTTGACACCAGAAGCATGATTAAGAGTACATACGAGTTCAGAAAAAAAATCTTAAAATATTTGAAGCAATTCTTATTATTTTTTTTACCAAATGAAAAATGTTGTACAAGCTTTTAAATATCTTGCTCGCCAATTATCATGATCATTCAAATACCTTCGCTATGCGTCGGCGTCATACGATAGTTACAGATTTTTTTGCTCGGTATAGATTTTTCTCTCAATAAGCCTTCAAACCTTGGAGCATAGTCTATGCTGCATAGATTTAAGAAAGTGATATTTTCAAATTTCAAAACATATCTCCCTGGTTATTTATGAAAATGTTAAAATATTAACCACAAACAGAAGATCTTTGTGAACTTAAAAATAATTTGAAAAATCATGGTTCACCCGGTTAGGACCGCAGTTAAAGATAGCCCAGCCGCCCGTATGATCCTGTAGGGCCGGATCATAAATTGCCAATTATAGGGGATATAGTTTTTCATCAAAAAACCTACCCAATTCAGCCCTCGATGTTAAAATTCAGATTATTATCTCGCTTATGTATCTTAATTTTTATTTAATTGTGATTATAAATGCATCTAATTTTACTTTAAAAAAACTAGTGGATAATTTGAAATAAGGGATTTGAAAAGTCAAAACTGGGTATTGATTTTATTGCCCCATCTTGTAGAGAATTTTTTATGATCATTTTAAGTTCCAGGATTTTTTTTTGATTATGAAAATTTTTTCAAAAAAAATTGATGTTTCGGTCAAATTTTCGAGATTTTGGAGGTGCTCAACCAAGTTCCAGCGATTTTTTGTCAAGATATTTATTATCAATCAAAGTCAGCGATCACGTGGTCGACCTCAAATAACCGGTCAAATTTCAACGTCATCGTATGGACTTTCGAGTACTCTCAAAAAAATCAGCAGAGTCAACTTTCTCATGAACGTAATAGCAACTATGGGTTATTTTTATACTGAAAGGTAGCTAGAGAGAAAAACCCGGTCAATCCATGATTCTCATTCAGAATTTCACAGTCGACGTGAAGTAAATTTTATTTTAGGATGAAGCCGAAAGTAGTATCAAATTGAAGGTCGAAAATAATATCATATTGTTATGCTTTGTAAAAGTTTTCAAAATATAAATATATCGAAGATCCTGCCTAGTCGTCGATTTATCTGGAACGTCATAACTTTGAGCAAGTGTCCAATCACAATACCCGATTGTCGACTCAATTCAAGAATCCCGCGATTTAATTGGCCACTTTATCAAAGTTATGACGCTCCAGATAAATCGACGACTAGGCAGGATNCTTAAAAACATCGATACCCATTTTTCACTTTTGAAATTCCTTATTTCAAATCGTCTGCAATGCAGACTCTGCATATAATATATCATTGATATCTTTGATATAATAAATGCAGAAATAGAAGGAGCCACCAACCCTTTAAGTTATGTAAAAGGTTTCACATCTTGATAATTCAGATTCGTCAATGAAAAATTCCAAAACAAAAACTTCACTTCCAAAAACAATCAAAAAAATTCCACTGGCTCCAAATATTCCAGTCGGAGTTACAAAGTCAGCGCGATGGTGCACAACACCTGTTCAAATTATTTGTACAAATAAAAGCCAATAAAAATTAAATCCTAATTAAAAATTTAATTGTTTTTCATTTAGAGTTACAGAATAATTTTAAGATAAATTGCAAAAAAAAAACAGAACACTGTTGCGTTCGGATGTATGCAATTTTTTTGGTCAAAGTTATAGTCCAATTCAATTCATTTTGCTTTAAGCTTGCTTTTTACACCAGAAATTCCAAACAACCAAAATTAAAATATATGTTTTATAGTTTATTTTAAACTTTTCGGATTCATTGAACCAGCAACGAAGAGAATACAGAGATATCAGCAAATTTGTTACTCACAATGAATAGAGATATTACTACTTTTATAAAAGTTTTTCTTTTTCAAATTCTTTCTTTTGAACTTTAAATTTTTCAAGTCACCTTTTTCAAACGAATTCACCGGCGGCTCCAATTTATACGATAAATAATAAAGATCTGAAAAGAACCGTTAAAAGTTAAGTTTGGACTTTGATTTCAATCTTATAAATATTGATCAGATTGTCCGGGTCAAATTGACCTGAAATATTCAAAAGTTTTGATTTTTATGGCTGTCCCCGTGGCTTAAAAAATATTTTTATCAATGTTTAGGTAATGAAAGTCTTGATTTTGGCAATAAATAAGTCTGATCAAATTATACATCATTTGGAGAACATTTTTTGTATTTTTAAAACATTGATATCATGAATAAAAAATTGAGTTGAAAAATGAAATAATGCGTTTCAAAAAAATCATACAATTAGTCTCGCTTATGATTTTAAAATCTTTAAAAACTCTAATTATTAATCGATGAATTTTACAGGCTGAGTTGTTTCAGTTAGAGCATACATTTTCGGGCGATTTTTTCCTCCTATTTTTTGCTATGAAAAATGGGTAGGGCGAAAATATAAATGAAAAACATGTACAAGAAAAAATGTTCTGTCAAAAAAATTAGAAACTTTTAATTAATTTGAATACAATAAACCAACCGGTTTCCATTCAAAAATTTTAAATATGATCGGTAAATAAAGTTTTTTGTAAATTTGTATTTTAACTACTACTGATTTGTGCTTACACTTTTTTCATAGCAAAAAATAAGCATTAAAAAATGTGGACCAAAAATTATGACGACCAAAAGTGTGTAGGCCGTTTCAGTAAGGCTGAAATTGGGAATGACAGTCCAATGATATTTCAATTTAAAATTCTTTAAAATATCATCTCGTTTTTATACCCACAGCCTCACTTGAAAAACACATCCTACAAAAGTACTAATTTTAATCGCAATTCAAAAATTAAATTATAACCGTGAAATCAAGACTTTGATATATTCCCCTCACTTATAGATCGATGAGGTTGACCTGAAACATTTCAAAGGTGACAACTTTTATTGGCCTCCTGCAGAGATTTAAGAACTCAAATTTACCTTCATCATTAAACGTCGATAAGGAGGATAATCCAGTTAGAACTTCACAGCGCCCTCCACTGCAACACACTGCGCAATGAGGGTCATTCAGCCCAATTTTACGGTCACCGGTATTTTGCAAGGTCGAGTCGGCTTCTTTTAAGTCCTGAAGTTGAGGGAACACACTTGTAACTATTTTGCACCTTTCGGCCATTGTGAGTATTGATTCCATGAAGGAGATATTTTGGGTGAGGAAATATATATCTTTGGCCACAAGAGTTAGATAGGGGATATTGGAGGGAGATGATTCGAGGAGTCGGCGGTAGTTTTGGAAGTTGTTATTTGGATTCGAAAGCAACTGAAACTTGTTTTATTTTATCGTAAACCCTTTAATTTTATAATATTCGAGGACAAATTATTTTTTAAGGGATCATTTTTGCGTTAGGGGTCATATTATATTTTCTATATGGGTGATTACATTGTGGATTCATATTTTTTATAGGGTGGTCTTTAGGCCAACAATGGACTTTATGAATTGCTTATTTCTCTCGGCATAGACATATGGAATGATGAATAAATACTATTCTGATAAGTTAGTTCGTGATCTCTGGACGACCGCTTAAAATATATTTTTTAACGATAGCATTGACCAACGTGTACAAGCCAGGTTTAACCAGGAGCAAAAAAATTCTTGAAAAGCGATTTTTTTCGTCCTATTTATGAAATGTTTCAAAATTTGACAATTAATCTGCGAAATTAAAGGGGAAAAAATTTTGTTGTCAGTATTTTTTAATTTTCTCACTAAAAGGTATCAAAGCCTGGCGAAAAGACTGTTTTTGGCCTATTTTCGGCCACGGAAAGTTGTATTATTTTTTCATTGCGTCATGGAAAACATTTTTCCGCCCATCTTGTAGAGAAATTTTTATGATCTATTTTAAGTTCCAGGATTATTTTTTATTAGGAAATTTTTTCAAAAAAAATTGATTGTTTCGGTCCAAATTTTCGAGATTTTGGAGGCTGCTCAACCAAGTTCTCAGCGATTTTGGTTTCAGCCATTTATTATCAATCAAAGTCAGCGGGATTCACTTGGTCGACCTCCAAAGTAAGCGTCAAATTTTCAACGTCATCGATTGGATTCTTTCGAGTACTCTCCAATAAAAACTAACAGTGTTTCAACTTACTCATGAAACGTAATATAGCAACTATGGAGTTATTTTTTACTGGAAGGTAGCTAGATGAGAAAAACCCGGTCAATCCGAACGTGAAGTAATTTTATTTCTATACGGATGATAGCCGAAAGAGTTATCAAAACTTGATAAGGTCGAAAACTAATATCATATTGTTATGCTTTGTAAAGTTTGTCAAAAATCATTAATATATTTCGAAGATTCTCCTGCCTTAGTCGTACGATTTATCTTGGAGGCGTCATTAACTTGAGCAATGCTGTGCCAATCACAATACCCGATTGTCGACTCAATATCAAATAATCCCGTCGATTTAATTGGCCACTTTATCATAAGTTATTGACGCTCCCAATAAATCGACGACTAGGCAGTGATTTATTCGGATATCTCTTTAAAGGAGTGGCCATTTTGTATGTAGATTGGTATCATTTTAGATGCGAAAAAAAATGTGAAATTTCTTCAAGGCAACCGCGAGCATTGTTATGGATATATGATTGATTAAAAAATCCTACGTTTTAAATGACCAGAAAAATTATCTACAAGATAGCTTAAAACATCGATACCCATGCTTCACTTTTGAAATTCCTTATTCTCAATCGCTGCAATGCAGACTGCTGCATATAATATATCCTGTGATATCTTTGAATAATAAATGCAGAAATTAGAAGGGAGCCACAAACCCTTTTAAGTTACCGTAAAAGGTTTTCACATCTTAAAATTCAGCAATTCGTCAATGAAAAAATTCCAAAACACAAAACTAACTTCACTGCAAAAACAAAAACATCAAAAAAATTCCACTGGCTCCATATTCATCGGAGTTACAAAGTCACGCGATGGTGCACAACACCTGGTTCAATTATTTGTACAAAATAAAAGCCCAATAAAAATTAAATGCCTAATTTAAAAATTTATTGTTTTTCATTTGAGTTACGAAGAATATTTAAGATCAATGCAAAAAAATAACAGAACAACTGTTGCGTTGGATGTATGCACAATTTTTTGGTCAATTATAGTCCAATTTCAATTCATTTTGCTTTAAGCTTTGCTGTTTACACATCTAGAAATTTCCAATAACAACCAAAAATTAAAATATTATATGTTTTATAGTTTATTTAAACTTTTCGGATCATTTGAACCAGCAACAGAAGAATACAGAGATATAAGCAAGATTTGTTTTACTCACAATTAATACGAATGATTAATACTCTTTATAAAGTGTTCTTTTTCAAACTCTTTCTTTTTGAACTATTAAATTTTTCAAGTCACCTTTTTCAAACCGACTTTCACCGGCGCTCCAAATTTTATACGATAAATATTACAAGATCCTGAAAGAACCGTTAAAAAGTTAAAGTTTGGCTTTTGATTTCAAATCTTATAAATATTGATCAATTGTCCGGGTCAAATTGGAAACCTGAATATTCAAAAAGTTTGGATTTTTTTATTGGCTGTCTCCCGTGGCTTAAACAAATATTTCATCAATGTTTAGGTACTGAAAGTCTTGAATTTTGCATATAATATAGTCTGATTCATAATTATACACCATTTTGGAGAAACATTTTGTATTTTTTAAAAATCATTGATATCATGATAAAAAATGAGTTGAAAAACTGAAAATAATGTTTTCAAAAGAAAAAATACTAATACAATAGTCTCGTTTTAATGAATTTCTGAACAATGTAAAAAAATCTCTAATTATTAATCGATGAATTTACAGGCTGAGTTGTTCAGTTAAAGCATACATTTTTGGGCTATTTTTTCCTCCTATTTTTGCTATGAAATATAAATAAAAACATGTACAAGAAAAAATGTTCTGTCAAAAAATTAGAAACTTTTAATTTATTTGAATACGATAAACCAACCGGTTTCCATTCAAAAAATTTTTTTAAAAATAAATTGAGCGGTCGGTAAATAAAGTTTTTTCGTAATTTGTAGTTTCAACATACTTATCTGATTAGTTGTTGCTTCATCTTTTTTCCATCAGAAAAAATAAGCATTAAAAACTGTGGCCAAATTATGGACCACCAAAAATGTGTAGGCCGTTTCAGTAAGGCTGAAATGGGAATGACAGTCCAATGATATTTCAATTTAAAAATTCTTTTAAAATTCATCTCGTTTTATACCCACAGGCCTCACTTGAAAAACACATCCTACAAAGTACTTAATTATTCGCGATTCAAAAAATTAAATATAACCGTGAAATCAAGACTTTGATATATTCCCTCCACTTATAAGATCGATGAGGTTGACCTGAGAAATTTCAAAGGTGACAAATTTTATTGGCCTCCTGCAGAGATTTAAGAACATCAATTACCTTCAATCATTTAAACGTCGATAAGGAGGAAATCCAGTTAGAACTTCACAGCGCCCTCCACTGCAACACACTGCGCAATGAGGGTCATTCAGCCCAATTTTACGGTTCACCGGTATTTTGCCAAGGTCGAGTCGGCTGTCTTTTAAGTCCTGAAGATTGAGGGAACCACACTTGTAACTATTTTGCACCTTTCGGCCATGTGAGTATTGATTCCATGAAGGAGATATTTTGGGGTGAGGAAATAACNAATTGTTGTGTCTGATGTAACGATTTCATTTTTTAACTCCCAGGAGTACGATTTGAAAATTTATTTTTTGATATCAATGTCATCGTATGACATTTTCAAGTGTACCAAACGATTCGTAAGTTAAATGTTTCTGGAAACGGTATTATAAACTATGGCGAAATATTTAACCGTTCGAGCGCGAAAGCAGAAAACATTTTTTATTTTCGACACTCAGAAAAATTTATTAAATTATTCGAATATGGGGTTAAATTACTTTTTAAAATTTCGGGTCAAATTCGTTCTTATAAAAATCGGATCAAATTGATTTTATTTTATTTCGGGCAAAATTTGTTATTCAGAATTTTCAGACTTATTACTTTCGTTTGAAGTCCAATTATTTTTCTATATATATTCTATATATATTCACAAAAAAAATTACTGATGATGGTTTGATATAAACTGAAAGCTTTAATATAATGTAGTTAGTCTATTAAAATGCATATATTATACCTCGAAAACAATTCAACAATATATATTTGAGGTCATTTTCCGTTTATTACGCTGGTTCATTCGATATCCCTTTATCACCTTTTGGTTAGAATGCGTAGCCACTACTCCTTTTAACGTGCGATTTTAACGTTGTGGCTACGCATTCTAACCAAAAGGTGATAAAGGGATATACACCTCGAATTATATTTTTTACCGATAACTATCGTTTAAACTTACTTTCAATTTTCGCAAATTTTTCATATGGTCGATTTTTCTTTGGACTTTCATTAATCTTGATATAGGTTTTGTATCCAAAGCCATGGAAATTGCCATTGCCGAATTATAATTTCCGATTTCTATACAACGAACTCCAACATCCACCAGAAAATCAACTCGTTTGGCCGCTTCCGTTGTTTTGTTGCACTAATTAACAAAAAGTAATTTAACAAAAAAGTAATAAATTGGTCAAATTTTAACAATTTCCGACCGATCGATAATAATGGTTATTTAAA
>SCLH01000896.1:138064-154453 GCA_004367855.1 Oikopleura vanhoeffeni
GCAGACTTGAGTCAATTTAACTTACGAAATTAATTAGCTGTTTTACTTTTTTGTGCTTATTATCGTTAGCTGAACCAGAATAAATGTGCATCTACTTATAAAAATAATTTTTGTCTATTTTAGGAAAGATTTGACACCGAACTTTAATTTTTGAATTCGTGAAATTTTCAAAAAAATCAAAGCATTATGAACATTTTCCGCATTTTTTGTCAAAAATTAGTTTTTTGTTATTTTGAAATCTGTGAATAAAATCAAAAAAAATAGCCACTTTAACTTTTTTCATGCATGTCTACATATTTTCTGACAGCCGTTTGAAAAATCATAAAATCTTTATTTTTCATCTTCTGTCGAATTTTATGGAAATATTATGAAAATTTTCCGCAAATCATGTCCAAAATTATCAATTTGTGGTTTTTCGAATTCTCAATAAAAAATCAGGTAGAATCACTTATTTAATTTCTTTGTATCTATTAAATATCCGTATGTCAACTAATGAGTTGGTCGCGCGATTTTCATTTCTAAACTATCGATGAAATTTTTAACACTCGGCTGTACACTCAATAAGTGCCATTTGGCACTAAAATTTGAAAAATTTAATGCTAGTAAAAATTCCAAATAAAATTCTGAGTGTAATAGGCGCCATTTTTTTAGGTAGCAATATCAAAACGCAATTCGGGGTCAATTTTTATCTCAAAAAAGTTGTCTATCTCTACTTTTTGCCATTTTTGACCATTTTTCATGGAAAAAAAACTTTCATATGAAGGAATTTTTTTAACAAGCAACATAGAAACCAGACTTTTTAGCGCATTACACCCGACAATGTCTGAAGTTTATTAATATTGTCTTCAAAAAAAAAATCTATGGTTGGGTTTAGTTGGAAATGGAGTCCCAATGAAAAGTGGTTTTTAATATTTTTACAGATAGTTAGTAATGTTAAGAAATTAAAAATATAGACGTTTGCAAGAATGAACACTTTATTGAAGATGAAAAATAAATTTTCACATTTCTGCCGGATCGATGCCACCCCCTTAAATGACGGATGTATCGAATACGTCAATTTTAAAGAAAAATCATAAAAAATACAGGTTGAATTTTATTTTTTGTCGGTGTTTCACGCATCACTTATTATTACACTATGAATTAGCTATAAATTACACTATAAATTGAGTGATGCGTGAAACACCGACAAAAAATAAAATTCAACCTGTATAATCATCTCGAAGTAAATTAATGAATGTTTTATTGATTCTGGAAATAAGCATCAAATTAACCAAGAAAATTATATAAAAATTGATCATTTCAATAATTAGGGGATAACCGTTTAGTCCGGAATCATTTATCTTTTGACTTGAAAAAAGACGTGAAATTTGGCATCAAAATTTATTTTGCGTAATATATTTCACGTCATGAATTTATTCATTAGTCATGAACTACGTCAAAAACGTTGATTTGATAATTTTATTGAAAATTGGTTTTAACATTTTTTTTTTCGAATTTTCAAATGCAGTATGCTGCATACTGTATGCAGCATACTGTATGTAGATTGTTGAACGAGAAATTTTTTGTTGAATTTTTAAAATATCTATCTTTTACAATGGAAACTGCGTAGACGTAGTTGAGCGGTACAAGTAAAAAGCAAATCTACGAAATATTTAATTGTTCGACTAAATTTTTGATAATAAATCAAAATTGGTTTGTTTATTTCATAAAAATTAGTCCAAACATTTTGATGCAAAAGTTGTTAATTAATCAGTATAATTTTCGCGCCTAAAAATTTAACCAAAAATATTAACTTCCTTCAAATGAGTTCCTGTCAGGAACTTCCTGGTGTACTGATACTTTTCGATCAAAATTTAAAAAAACAAGGGTTGTATTTTTTTGTATATTTGGTCTATGTTTTACTTACATTTAGCACTGTATAAATGACGTTTGAGCTAAGTCTATTAAAATGATTGATTGCAGCAGTCCAGGTAGGAGATGTATTTCCCGTTTTGAACAATTGATCCAAAGACAGATGAGAAATCAATTTCCAATCTATCCAGCTCAGATGATCAGCCAACGCCGCTTTTGATGATGTTATTTCGCTACAAATATAAATTTATTCTTAACTATTTTAGGATTAGGACAGGTTTAGTACCTGAGATAATAAAAAAACAAAATTTTGTTGATTTATCGTTCTCAATTTATTTTGGAAAGATAAAAAAGGCATTTTTTTATACTGTAAAGTTATGAAAGAACACCTTTTGAAAATTGACTTTACCGAAATTTGCTTATTTTTTTAAAATATTTTGCAAAAATAAAGCAGAATAATTACTTCTCCAAAATTCTGATTTAAAAATTGAAAATGAAAAATTTTTGAAATAACTTTTTTTTCATAGAAAAAGTTAGAGTAGACTGTAAAATGTCAAAAAGGTAATACGGCAAAAATCGGAAATTTGAATTAATAAATACCAAGACAAGTTTGTCTTAAAATTTTTTTGGTCCATGATTTTCAGTTTCAAATTTAAATTTTAAAAACTGAAAAAATTGGCTCGGTAACCAGATTATAGTTATGTCTGAATATTTTTGCCTTCATTGTAATATTTAAATAAAAAGCGAGTTTTGTTCTGTTTTTTAACTTATCTACATAATCTTATGTACAGAATAAATTAAAGAAATTTTAGTTGTAAAAAGTGAAATTTTACGCCAAAAAAGATGGCCAATTTTAGAAAAAATAGTCATCATATTTGCAAAATTTTAATTTTCAATTTTCCACGAATAAAAGTCTACCCAAAAAACTGTAATTAAAAATTATTTGTTCGAAATTTATGAAATTCAATCGAACAAAAAATCCAGAAAGTTTTACAAATAAAAAATAAAACAACTGGCTTTTCCTTTGAAGAAAATTTCGTAGGAAATATAAATAAATTATGTATTTTTTGACTTAAAAAATGACTTCGTAAGATTTATTACCTTAGGTTCACCGCCACGAAGTGTTTGTTTTGCTTGTAAATCTGTTGTCTAAATTGTTGTAGATTCACATGTCGATTATTTAATTGATTTATGATTTCTTTGACAAAAACCTTTGAAATGCAGTTATTTTCAGATAAAACTCGCATAAAAGAAAACAGTGATTTTCGAATAATTTCATCATGAAATGTTGAAGGAGATGTTGCGACCCATTTTTGAATTAATTCGGAAATGTGCATCTGAATGTCTGATTTTCCAGTTCGAAATGTCAAATTTTCAGAATTCAATGTTGATTTTTGAGATCGTATCGAAGAGGTTGTGCTGTTTTTTGGAGTAAAAATGTCGTCAATTTCAGATTCTTGATAATCTGAAGTTGTCGAAAATCTTTCATTAATTTCCCAAGTAGAATCAGTCGAAAAAGACCCCGCTGACGACATTGACATTTCCGAATAAGTTGTATCTATCCCAGAATCCCGGAACGATTCCTCCTTGTCTTTTTCACTATCATTATCTATATCAAGTTGTAAATTAAGTTTATATATCAGTTCCAAGATATTGTCAAATTCAACCATAATTGATCCCCTGCGGCTCTTGACTGAGTCGGTAGATAAGCTCCTTTTTGAGCTCTTTCGAAACGAGGACTTTTTCCTCCTGCGAATTGTAGCGTATTCAGAGGGCAAATTTGATTGATCGAAATCAAAATTTAAATCGATTGAATTTTTATTTTCCCAGAAAATCCGCAATTTGTTTAATAACAGGATAGGTTTTGTGTATACACTGCAAGCCAAAAGCATCGGAAGACCAGTCTCCTAATAATACAATTTTTATTATTTATGACGTCCTCATTTTTTGGGAGGTAAAGCCAGAAATAGCGGTGTGGGAACTAAGTGGGGACTTCCCAAGCTGGCAAATTAATGGAGAGTCACTCAAATTTAAAGTTATCAATTGATATTTAATTTTAGCCCTGAATGATATATCTATTACGGTTAATCTTGCGGGGTTTTTTTATGCCACTTTTTCAGCCAAAATTTTTATATAATTCGGCTTTTGAAAACGACTCATCCGATTGAGTTCTTAGATAGCACGAACTGAGCACAAATATTTAGAAGAAAAATAAAGAAAAAAAAATAGTCCGATTCAGAAAATTGTTTCCCTTTTTTATACAAAAACTGATAATTAAACAATTTCAGCAATCTCAGAAAAAAATCTAAAAATTTTTCGATTCGCACCAACTTTTTTTCATTTTATTATTCACTAGATATTTGTGCTCAGTTTGAGCTATCTGAGAACTTAATAGGATGAGTAGTTTCAAAAGCCGAATTATATAAAAATGTTGTCTAAAAAAGTGGCATAAAAGCCCAGCAAGTACCGTAATAGATATGATGTCGAAAAGGTGCCTATTTTTAATGACCATTTGTTTCAAGAATAAAATATCCTAAATGAAAAAAAGTTCGTTGAAAGTGTCCGTAGAACTGGTCTGCGGCTCGCTTAGACATTGTAGCTATTACTTAATCAAGTCGCAGTCGAGTCTTATCGACACTTTTCAAATACTTTCGTTTCATTAAAAATAAAGGTACGAAATGTGTTTTGCAAGAATTATTAACCCTTGACCTAGACAATTTTATCGACTGAATAATTCAATTTTTTTAGTCGCAAAATTTTCTGCGTCCGGCGAAACTACGTCGAATTTTAACGTATCAATGTTTAATAATTCTGAATATTGTAGAATACGGCTACTTATATTTTTTTTCGCGAATTTACGCCGACTATTTAAATTTTTATATCTTTCATCGATTTCTTCTTAATTTAACAATGTTTATGCTATTTGCAAAACTATAAAAATATTTCTTTGTTAAAACTTATTTACCTAAAAATAGTATCGATTTTGATCAATTCATGTTCATCTAAAAATAAATTTCTAAGTTTATTTTAACAGCTCTTTATGCATTCAGAGATCATAAAATTCGATAAAGAGGTTAATTTCTACATTATTTAGGCATTTAAGATCACTCAGCTGGCACATAAAGTACTTATTATTATTCCCATCGATGTCTCCGAGTGATTGACTCTACCGGAAATAATCAAAACTAGTCAGATTTTGTCTAAATTTTGACAGATTTTCGACCTGAGCTGGCGATTAATTACCATAATTAGATGCCCTTTTTAATTATTGTTTACTAATTTTTCTTTTACTAATTAATTTCGAAAAAAATAATTTTTAAACGAAAGAAACATTTTATATCAAAATAAAGCATATTTGAAAAAAAATTAATTCACAGAAATTTTTTTTTAAATGAAAATATTTCTTAATTAACAACATTTTTATTTGAAGCTATATTTTAAACACAAATTTTAAATAAAAATAAGCTTATATTGAGGACTCTACTTAAATAATCAGAACTAGTCAGATTTTGTCTCAATTTCGACAGATTTTCGACTTGAGATAGCGATTCATCACCCTAATTAGAGACTTCTTTTAATTATAATTTACTAATTTTTCTCTTACTAATCAATTACTGGGCCCTCATTTCAATAAATGTTAATTGTATTTGATTTGAAAGTCCAAGAGAAAGTTAATCAGAAATTAATCATCTGCGAATTTATTTCAAAGAAGTTATTTTTGTTACTATTGACACATCTCCAAACATTTTTATACTCTCAATCATTAATAACTATTATTTACTATTAATCATTTTGTTTTAACAAGTTTTTTTGTCAAATTGGTACACCTTTATTTGACTGAAAATGTCAGCAAAAATCATTGACTATGCTGAAAATAGCATGAATGTATGCTGACATTTTCAGGGAAATTACCATCTATAGATGAGAATTTTGCCATTTGTCTTGGCACAAATTTTGAAAAATTAATCAGTTTATATGCAGGCTGTCATAGTTTTTGTATCGAGGCTTTTGAACTAGTGCAAATAAATCTCAGACGATAAGAAGTACAAATTTCAAATGGTCTCCGTAAAATTTCACAAGTTCCATCTTTAAAATAATTTTTTTTGTTGTCAAAATTCAAAAATAAATATTACTGAAATCATAATTTTATCACTTGCAAATTTATTTCCTGCATGTTGTACTTTTCGGCTCCAGAAATTTGGCCCTCCATCCGAAACGAAATCACAAAATTATTTGTCTTGGAAGCAATTTGAGGCAAGTGGCCTTTACGAGCCTTAATTTCGAGGTTATCTACTGTATTGTGAAGAAAATTTTAAAATTTATCTGATAACTTTTTATCAAATTATGCTCCGGTCCGTTTACAGAAAAATTAAGTTGACCCTATTAGTAATTATTGCGGATCTCCGATTTCACCCTTTGGCGCCCTCTAGTAAAAAAATCGATATTCGCAGAGCTGCGAGACCACCACCCACTTATCAAATAATTCACATACAAATTAAAAGCTAAATTATATGAAAAAAATAATAGGATCAGTTGATATAATATCAATTTGACATTAAATACCGTTTTATAATCGAAAACTTACCGTATCTGCTTCAAATACGACATAATGTGCTATCAGGGCGGCTAATTCTTCCTCTGATCTTCTCTTTTGATTTTCTGTTCTCACATTCAGCGGAAGTGTTCCATAAATTGATGTTCTATACTCTGGCCGCTTCAGACTCATCTTCAACTTAAAAATAAGTATGAATTTTAAAGATAAAATATTTTCTTTTATCTCTAATTTTTTCACGCAAAAAAGCCTTTTTAGTCGCCTGTGAAATTTTGAATTGCAAAAAACGTAAAACTAACTTTTCGAAAAGGTTTTAATCAAAAATGAATCTTTTAATGCTAGACGTAAAATAAATTAATTATTTTTAGTTTATTTATCAATCAAACAGTTGGGGGTTAATTCGAAGGAATAAAATATAATTAATAAATAATACAAATTTGGTCCAATAAACACATTTCTGGACTCTGATCAAAACTCCATGGGAGAGGGACAAGAGCACCATTAATTTTTAGCAGTTGAATTCAATGAACATAATTTTATCATAAAACAAATTTCTCAGAATTAAAAAAAAAATTTGAGATTGACCCATTGAGATTGACACATGGAATTTGTAGCATTTCGTACTGATTTGTTGTTTATAATCATATAAAAATTGCATGATTTTCTTGCACATGTATGGAGATTTTTTCATTAAAAATCTGCTCTGCGAGGTGATAAAAATTCGATATTTTTTGACCAAATTTCTCATTTTTTCTTCTGAAATATGACTCTTTTTTTTGGTTAAATGACCCTTTTTATAGAGAATTGTTACATTATCAATATCTCAAAGTTATTTCCGATTAAGAACAGATATTAAATCTGTCAATTAGTATTTCTTTATCATTTTTTCTGATAAAGATGACCTGATACTGTTTTGCAGAATAGCCCACCATTTTTTCATATTTTAATTGTTCAAAATTTCAATTTTGAATAGTAAATAAAAAAGAAATAATCGGCCGATTAGACGACATGTTGTCATAATTATGGAAACAAAACCAAACATTATGGCGTACGAAATTAAAAAAAATACCAGAATGAAAACAAATTAGAATCGAGGACTCACTGCTTTATATCATGAGTATGAAAAGCTTAGAAATCTTATTAAAATTATTGATCGAGGTAATTTTTAAAATTCTACATAATTTTTGAATTGTCATGATTAATTAATTAAAGTTTAATTGATCGAGATTATATGTTCAAAGTCTGAATAATCACTTTTTTTATTCGAAAAATGAGCGAAATTTAATAATACTGCCTATAGAGTTTAATAACATTTTATTTGAAATATCTAATCATTCGATTTAAAAAATGATAAAAGTTGAAATTAATTTCAATTCGTGATTTTGACACAGAACATTTTTGAAAAATTAAAATAAAATTGGACAATCACTCCATATCTCCATACAATATAAATTTCCATTTGTAATATGACCCTTATTATTCAATTTTTAGAATAAGACAAGGAAATTTCTTCACACAAAATTTTTATCAATTTCATAGTTTTATCCGAAATTATATTGCCAATTTCATTGAATTCAAATTTCTCTTAAAACCGACCCAAATGATATAAATAAATTTTCTCTTAGATACGAAATGAAACTGTTTAAATGAAAGATGACCCCAATTTTACGGATTCACCCTTATTATACTTTTTATTCAAATTTGACCCTACTTACATTAATATTTGTTTTTTGCTTATTGAGAAATGAATAATTTAATCTTTACCTTTCAATTATTGAGCACAATCTCTATTTTAATACGGAGAACTACTTTACGAGTCCTAAAATTAATCATAGGTGACTACACAATTTCTGTGGTTTATAAGATTGAAGTCTCTAAGCTGCCGATAGTATATAATACGAATAAATAATAGCATGAAATGTGCTCGTAACCTCGTTATATACTATAAAACAAATAACTACAAGTTTACTTTCTATTCAAAATTATTGAATAAATTATGGATTTGATCTTAAATAAAGGATCGGTAGTGAAGAAATTGGCATTAATTTGGTAGCATTCTGAAAAAATATTTTTATTAAATATTCAATATCGCGGTTTAAATGTGGTTATCACATATAAAGATATCATTATCGCATATTTTTTATTAATTTATTCTATTGAAATTAAACTACAATCGAAAACAATATCGATTTTTCAATAGTTTCTGAAATCAAATCGATCAATCAAAATGACGAGCAAAAATTTTCTCACGTGATCGCTTTCTCACGACATATATGTACTAGTAAAAAGACTTATTTTATACTTATTTTTATATGTATTTTATATGATAACGAGGAAAATATTTATTTAATCACAAATTTTTTTTAACCCTTTAATATTTTTTTAATCTTTTGCGAATATTTGAGAAAATTCAACAAAAAATATATTTTTGTAAAAATTATTTTATTTTTCAAATAGTTGCTTTGTGTGTACGATTTCAAAATTATAAATTATAATTCCATTATGGAAACAGGAAATTTGAGATAAAAAATAAGACCCCTAAAAATAAATGCAGAGTGGAAATCTCAAATAAGCCAAGAAATTTTATCGGATAATGAAAAACAATATTAAATTTTCTGGCAGTTAATTGAAATAATTTATTTTAACTATTATTATAATCAATTTGATACTTATTTAATAAACTTTACAAAAAAATGTTTTTACAATAATTATTTCAAGTTTTCTATCAAAATCAAAATGTACCAAATTTGTTTTGGGAAAAGAAGCCGAATAGTTATAATGTTCTTGGAAATTTCTGATTAAAATAAATTCAATTAATTAACAAAACAATCGTAATAAAAGAATGTGGCCAGATTAGATAGTTTCGGCGAAATTAAATTTTACCAAGCAAAAACATATTTATCATATTTTTGTGCATACTAAATACTCGCTGAAAAGATCGAATAAATAGTAAAATGAAGATTCAAATTAGAAATCCATATCATAATGAGCTTTGATAATAGCCTATTTTTTCAAAAATTTTTGCCCGTGAGTCTTCATTTTGACTGAGAAGTGAATTTTAGTTTCACAAATTTTTTGGAGGTTTCTTTCAGTTGATTTTTGAAGTTTATACAAAGTTTATACAAGTGTAGAAAAAAAATTAGTCTAAAAAATCCAAAAATTACTGAACAAATTGAAATCGAAAATTTTTCGATTAAGATTTCAAATTCGAATTACTTAATTTTCTTCATGAAATTTTATCAAAAGACCGAAATTATAATGTTAAAAAAAACGAAAAAAAAATTTACAACCAAATAAAGGTCCTGAAGATGCGTTGTCCCTCAGAAAATACGGGGAGTTCAATAATTTCTGAAACCAGCAGAATTAGTCAATAGAATCATGATGATAGAAATCAGTGCTTTCACACGTGACCGATAATAATACCGAAAGTGTATAATTTAGTTATGATATTGTCAAAAAAAGTTAAAATTATATTTAACTTTTCGATAAATCAAATTTGGACATATATCCACCAAAAACCCTGTCGAAAGATTAGATTATAAGCGAGGTGAGTTTTAAGTGACATTTTTAAAAATTGAATTTGAAGATTAGACCAGAATATACTGTGACAACGCATGCTGAAATCAAGTTATCAAGAACTGATAACTTATTACTACTAATAAACGTCCATACTGATATACAAGTATTCAGAGTGTATTCACATAATACTTTACTTTTTGAATTTGAAAGTCAAATACAAAATAATTCGTTATCAAAAGGAATTCCAACGTGCTGCAGCAGGTATGTTATCGATTAATCATTTTGGAGCCATTTTAACAAAAAAAAATTGATTTTCGAAAATATTTTGAAGTTATTTTTAAAAATTAAGAATCAGTGAGTATAATTAGGCCGTTTAAAGTCCTTATAACTTTTTTCTTGGTGGTCTGAGGGAGTCGGTTATTATGGAAAACGTTATCGTCTCGGTGGTGTGCTTCTTGATCAACATATCAAAACTAATTTATTAGAATTTTTTGTAAGAACCAATCAGAATCCTGACTCAAAATTTTTAAAAAAATCTGAAGGAATTGCAACTTTTTAAATCACTTTCGGTACCGTAATTTCAAATTTACCAGTTAATTGTTAACCGAATGGTAGTCACAGTCTGGTACATCAGATAACAAAACGATAAGAGTCATATGAGGAAAATAAACTTAGCTTTCAGATGCCTATCGTCGGATTTTTCATGCATCTTAGATAGGTCACGGTCGGTAAAATTCGAACTATGCATTTTGAAAACGAGTTTTTTGAAAATTTTGAAAAGCAAAAAAATCATGAGATTCAACGAACTCAGTGAAAAACTCAGTGAAAAATCGTCCCACTATCATCTTTATTTTCAGCATATATTTTACCTCTACTTTTCTGTCCTCAGCATCTTGAAAAAATTCTTTGAAAAAGCGAATAATATTCATTTTTATAATTAAATTGAAAAAGTAATCATAAAAAAACTCTGTGTAAAATCGTACCAAATTGGTATTTTAAAGAATAAAGTCAGAAGTCATAAAAAGTCTCAACAATTACCTTTATCTTCGTTGTTCTGATTCGCCAAAATTCTGTATTCTCTTTGCTCTTGGCGTCAATTTTATTGCTTTTTGTATAATGAATTTTTTTATTATTTTTCCTTGATTGTAAATAGTGAGCGCGATTGGTTTTGCGCGAAGTACTAAAATCAGCTGTCCTATTCTCTCATCAAAATTGGCTCCGAGACGCCCCTTATATTTTTAAGGGTTAGACCCTAATCTCGGATAATGCCTCAATGGGAAAGTTTCAGGAGAAATTAACAAAAAGTTTTACTAGGGATATAAATCTGACTATCTACACTTAGTTGGCCTAGTTGCGCTGTTTTACAGGTAAATAATCGTGAAATGATGCTAAACAAATGTTTAATTATTCCTTTGTCCCTTTTTTATTTGAGGCGGAAGCAGTCGTTACTATTTATCGTCTCTGTCAAGGTCAGCATAGTTTTCTTCCAAAATATGAAAAAGTCTAAAATTTTTTCTTCAGCGTAGGATGATTACTTTCAAAAAATATTACTGGGGGGAATTTGCCGAAATCGCCAGAAAAAAACCTATGCAATTTCACGATTTTTGAATAAAATACTTCCAGCGCCAATATCGCCGAATGTGCCAATATCGCCGAATATGCCCAATATCGTCGAATTTTTTTGAGGTTTATATTAGTAATTACTTTGTGGACGTCATAAATGACGTCATTCTCATGATTGAATTTCCCAAATTTACTCTTTTCAACTTTAATTTGATTTTGTTTGGTGGAGTATTAAATTCTACGCATTTTGGTGATTCACTTCATTCGAACTTATTGTGAAACTCTTTATAAAATTAAAAAAATGTTTGACATACTGTATGTCACATACAGAATGACGTCATTTCGAACGCCTACACGTTTTTAATTTTTTGAACAAAAAATTTATTTCTGTCCTCATATATGTGCCGAATGTGCCAATATCGCCGAATGTGCCATTATCGCCGAATTTGCAAATATTGCCGAATGTGCCAATATCACCGGAAGGTTTTTAACTCTCAGCCTTACTTTTTGGTCACGCATGACCAAAGTATGATTTTCCTTTATTATTTAACTTTAATTCTAGAATTTATTTTAAAGGTAACGCTACGAGTTAACTTTTGAACGAAGAGAATCTAAGCTTCACAGTTAACTTCCTGGCGCATATCTACGCTCGACAGACAAATCTGCCACTTTTTTTCCTAAAATGTTGCTCATCAATCTGGCCATGAGTTAGGAATAATATTATTATTTACGCATTGGTAAAGCTTCAGGAGGACAAGAAAGAAAACAGCTAATTTTTGTTGTTGAAATTTGATCGACTTGAGGGATTTTAAAAATGTCTTAAATTTTATTTTTTTCCTTGACAATAGTGACTATTCACTTCATTGTTGAATAGTCTAATAACTTTTGAAATTTTTTTTAAGGATTCTGAAAAACCTACTAAATATTAAAGTAGTAGTATCAAAGATACTGTATCTTCGATATTTTCATCTTAGACTTTAATCAATTCCCAGAGATTTTAATTTCGCGATGGGTACTCCCTTTAATCGCTCATATTGAGCGTTCCTATTAGATATGATATCTAAGATACCTTTTATACTTAGTATACTGTATATTATTATTATTATATATCTTATTATTATTATTATCTTATTAATATTGGGTATAAATCTGGCTGACCTACTGTTGAATATTTTGAAGCATTTTAAAGGAAAAACTAAATTTTATCACAGGTAGTTCAAATTGAAAAACTCGTGCAAATTTTCTGATATTTTCAAATTTAAAAATTTCTGCGTTGTTAATGGCCTCGTGCTATTACTAATAATACTCAAAATTTTGTAAAAAAGCAATAATACGAAAATTCAAAAGTTACAAAGTTGCCTAGATTGAAAACATAGTTTTGAGGGTATATTGAAGGAATACATATAACCTGTTAAAAATTTTTCATCAAGCGCCCATATCCGGATCTGTCTAATAAGCTATTAGACAGAGCCGGATATCCCTTTATCACCTTTTGATTATCTAATAGATGTGGGCTGAAAAGAAGAGAAAGCGGCGTCATGATTGGCTAGAAGGGGTCTTATGAGTGTTAGGATTGACTCCCTCAACCCACATCTATTAGATTAATCAAAAGTGATAAAGGATATGGGCGCTTGATGAAAAACCTTTAACAGGTTATATATCCCCTATTCACACTTTTGTAATATCCCGGCCCTGATTAGGGAAACGTAGTGTGTTTTTAAGTAGTAGGACCGGGATATAACAAAAGTGTGAATATAGAATATATTCCCTCCAATATACCCTCAAAATTATGTTTTCAATCTAGGCAACGTTTGTAACTTTTGAATTTTCGTATTATTGCTTTTTACAAAATTTTGAGTTTGAATTTAACTTTTCGAATTCGTCAAATTTTGAAATATTTTTGAAAAGTTCCGTTAATTATAAAAAAAAATTTCCCTTTTTTATGCTAATTTTTTTTAAAATTATTTGTTTTGAATCAACGAGAAAAACTCTACAAAATGGCAAATTTAACTTTTCAGTAGGTGACCACATATTTTTATATGCTCTTGAAATTCATAAGATATTTTGGGGATTTTTGATCGAAAATATTTGGAAATATTCCTCATTTCTTGTTCAAAATTTTCAAACTAATTTTCTAAATTAACCGCGCTGAAAATATTCCAAATGCCATGTTTCGTTTCTTCGCTCTTGTTCATACTCTAAATCATAATTTTTGCAACGAAACTACGGTTTGGAGAAATCCATCGAAGACCTTTAAATCAGAATTAAAATTTTTTTACTTCAGTATATTCACTGAAACTTGTCAAATTGGAAAGCCCTCCGACCACCGTGTAAAAATTTATTTCATTCATCGCATAAAGAAAAATTCTTTCGCTATGCTAAAATTTCGGTTTTTGGACTCTTTTCAAAATTTTAAATTCCGATTTTGACGTAAAAATCGTATAAAAACAAATTAAATCGATTTTAAAACGGTGGTCGGGACTGTTTTCACGGTTTCTAATTAATAAAAAAAAAAATTTTTACCTTAATTTAGACACCTACGATAGATACGAAGTAAGCTCAAAATAGCACCTTTCATTTAAAAAGTTTTAATCCGAAAATTCTGAAGTGGCAAAAAGTTTACCATCAAGTGAAAGACAATTGAAAAAGTGCAAATCTGTCTAATAGCACCGACCCCCTTAAGCAAAAAACATATATTTTGGAAAATATTTCAAATTCAAAGTCAGAGAAATTCAGGAATATGACCAAGAAAATAAACGATCTTTAATTTAAAATGCGAAACAGTCGTTATCGGTATCCAAGAGCAAGAAAGTTTATTGCTAAATTTCATGAAAACTAGCAAATCTTAATAATCAAGAAGTAGCGATTCACGTCAAATTTACGATAAATATTGTGGTTTGCCGTTTTGTAAAAAATATTGAATAAAGGCCACCATCAGTACTATGTTTTCCATACAGACCACACATCAACTTGTTTAATGAAAATATCTATTGTAATGATTTCAAAATTAACTCGTGAGTGCACATGATACAATATAATTCCGTATAGTTAAAGCACACAATTTGCGGAATAATTGATTTTGGGACAAATAACTCGAAATCCCATTAAGTCCGCTGAGATGGCTCCAAATCGTCACTAAAGAGCTAAATATCAAAATCAAATAAGCTAAAGCTACTAATTTCAAAGTGATATCATGTTTTTTGGAGGTTGGTATTAATTCATCAAAAATCTTAATTCATCAAAAAAGGTTAATTCATCAAAAAAGTTAATTCCCACTTTAGAAATTTTCAGAAAGAATGGTTAAGAGGAGCGTTTTGACAGTAAAAATTTAAACATATATGGCCATAAAAAAATTTGAAAATTTTTTTTTATCCAAAATGATAAAAAAGACTTTTTTATCATTTTGGATGAAAAAAATATTTTTTTTCAAATTTTTTTATGGCCATACGTGTTTAAATTTCACTGTCAAAACGCTCCTCTGAACCATTTTTTTCTAAAAATTTCTAAAACGGGGAATTAACCTTTTTTGATGAATAACCTTTTTTTGATGAATTAACCTTTTTTTGATGAATAAGATTTTTGATGAATTAATACCACCTGTTTTTGACATACTTTTTGTACGAAAAATTTTAATTGAATGTTTTAATTGTTATGTTTATTTCAATTTAACTCCCGTAGTGGCCGACACTCTCTGGACCCGTAGTGTCTTTGCGCCATCCGTGCATTGCCTTTAAATTAAGCATTATAACCAAAGATTCATTATTAACATATATTTTTCAATGATAATCATATTATTCAAATAATTCTCTACAGTCCTATATTAACAATTTGTTAAAAAATTTATAAAAAGTCATTAAATGTAAATAAGAAAAATTAAAAACTCTCTCATTTTTGCGATCTCACAAACAAGTGCATAAATAACACGAATTTAGGGTTAGTTTGACATTTTCAAATTTAAAATATTTAACCGTCACCAATTAAGGTATTGCATCTGCAAAAAAATGGAATGTTTTTATCACCATTCTCATGTAAAATGAGTTCTTAAATTTTTTGGGAAAAATTATTTGTCTCTTTTTTCTTTCGCCTACGCATTCTTCTGTAATCAGTATTTCGGAAGCTATGACTTCTAGAAATGCTATATTTAAACCGGAGCGATACTGTATGCAATAAAAGTCTTAGAAATTCGTTACAATTCTTTAGGGATCTTCCACGTGATTTGAGTACTTTTGGAAAAAAACATAGTACAGTAATTGAAAAAGTACTCAAATTACGTCAAAAAAAAATTCCAGGGTCAACTTCAAACGTTTTTAGACTTTTTCACATTACACCAAAGTCCGAATTAAAATCACGCTGACAAATATAAACAAAATAACAATGGAAATATGTAATAAATTAATCCTTATTTCTCGAAAAAAGATCACGTGACGTTTTTTTGAAAAAATTATTTATGTTCAAAACTCTTGATCAGGTGTTAATGGCCCAAAAATTTTTTCGGCGTAATTTGATCACTATTGTTTACTTGAACCAAAACCTTATTTCCTAATTTTTAGTCACGTGATCGTTTTTGGACTTTGGTCTAATTTGAAAAAATCTTTAAAAACTCTTAAAAAAACCACTTCACTTGTTTTTCAAAATTATTTAAGTAATTTTTGAAAAAAAACCCCCCCCCCCCCCCCCGGGGGGGTTTAACTTTTTTTACTTTTCAACCAACCTTATTTCCTGTTTATAATAACGCGTTTTTCCACCCGTTGATTTAATTTTTTTGGGCGGGGGGGGGGGGGGGGGGGCTTATTGGGTTGGGGGAAATTTGGAGAAAAAAAAAAAAAAAAAAAAAAGGGGTTTTTCCTTAGGGGAAATTTTTTTTTTCTTTCAATCCCGGCTCAAAAAGGGCTTTTTTTATCCTC
>SCLH01000896.1:154473-175261 GCA_004367855.1 Oikopleura vanhoeffeni
AGTATACTGTATATTATTATTATATCTTATTATTATTATGATCTTATTATATTGGGTATAAATCTGGCTGACTTACTGTTGAATATTTTGAAGCATTTCAAGGAAAAACTAAATTTTATCACAAGTAGTTTAAATTGAAAAACTCGGTGCAAATTTTTTGATATTTCAACTTTAAAAATATTCTGCGTTGTTAAGGGCCTCGGTGCTATTACTAATAATTATCAAAATTTTGTAAAAAAACAATAATACGAAAATTCAAAAGTCACAAAAGTTGCCTAGATTGAAAACATAATTTTGAGGGTATATATTGAAGGGAATATATATAACCTGTTAAAAGTTTTTCCTCAAGCGCCCATATCCGGATCTGTCTTTTAACAGGTTACATATATTCCCTTCAATATACCCTCAGAATTATGTTTTCAATCTAGGCAACGTTTGTAACTTTTGAATTTTCGTATTATTGCTTTTTTACAAAATTTTGAGTTTGAATTTAACTTTTCGAATTCGTCAAATTTTGAGATATTTTTTGAAAAAGTTCCGTAAATTATAAAAAAATTTTCCTTATTTTTTGTTAATTTGTTGAATTTTTTTTAAAATTATTTCTTTGAAATCGACGAGAAAAACTCTACAAAATGGCCAATTTAACTTTTCCAGTAGATGACCACATATTTTTATATGCTCTTTGAAAAATCATATGACATTTTTTGGGTATTTTCGGTCGAAAATATTTGGAAATATTCGGAATATTATATTCCTCATTTCTTGTTCAAAAATTTTCAAACTAATTTTTCTAAATTAACCGGCTGAAAATATTCCAAATGCATGTTTTGTTTCTTCGCTCTTGTTCATACTCTAAATCATAATTTTTGCAACGAAACTACGGTTTGGGAGAAATCCATCGAAGACCTTTTAAATCAAGAATTAAATTGTTTTTATATCACTGAAACTTGTCAAATTGGAAAGCCGTCCCGACCACCGTTTAAAATTTATTTCATTCATCGCATGAAAAAAAATTTCTTTCGGTGTGCTAAAATTTCGGTTTTTTCGACTATTTTCAAAATTTTAAATTTTCGATTTTGACGTAGAAATCGTATAAAAACAAATTAAATCAATTTTAAACGGTGGTCGGGACTGTTTTCACGGTTTCTAATTAATGAAAAAAAAAGTTTACCTTAATTTAGACACCTTCGATATCAAACGCCCGTTTTTTGAGTGTTTTTTCAAAAGACGATTTATAAAGTAAAATTTAATAATCTGAAAAAATAAGATTATATGAAGTAAGCTCAAAAATGGCACCTTTCATTTGAAAAAGTTTTTATCCGAAAATTCTGAATTGGCAAAAAGTTTACCATCAAGAGAGAAAATTGAAAAAGTTCAAATCTGTCTAATAGCATCGACCCCCTTAAGCAAAAAACATATACTTTGGAAAATATTTCAAAATTCAAAGTCCAGAAATTCAGAGAATATGACCAAGAAAATAAACGATCTTTAATTTAAAATCCGAAACAGTCGTTATCGGTATCTCCAAGGGCAAGAAAGTTTATTGCTAAATTTTCATGAAAACTAGCAAATTCTTAATAATCAAGAAGTAGCGGATTCACGTCAAATTTACGATAAATATTGTGGTTTGCCGTTTTGTAAAAGTATATTGAATAAAGGCCAGCCATCAGTACTATGTTTTCCATACAGACCACACATCAAATTGTTTAATGAAGATATCTATTGTAATTGATTTCAAAATTAACTCGTGAGTGCACATGATACAATATAATTCCGTATAGTTAAAGCACACATTTTGCGGAAAAATTGATTTTGGGTGACAAATAACTCGAAATCCCATTTAGTCCGCTGACATGGCTCCAAATCGTCACTAAAGAGCTAAATATCAAAATCAAATAAGCTAAAGCGACTAATTACAAAGTGATATCATGTTTTTTGACATAAATTTTGTACGAAAATTTTTAATTTAATGTTTTAATTGTTATGTGTTATTTTAATTTAATGTACAAAATTAATACCGGGGGAGGCCCCATATCGCTGAAAAACCTACGCAATTTCACAATTTTTAGCTAAAATCCAACTTGTGCCGATTTCGCCGAAACAACCAATATCGCTGAAATTGAGTGTGCGTTTCGGGTTTTATCACAAAATACTCTGAGTGCGTCATTAATGACGTCATATTTCAAGATTGAATTCCCAAATCTACTTTTTTGAATTTTAGTTTGATTGCGTTTGTCCGAGAATCGGACTCCGAGTACTCAATTTATCACATTGTGCTATTTCATTTAATTTGAAGATTTTGTAAAACGCATTATAAAATTGAAAAACTTTTAAAATTATGACGTCAGTTCAAACGCCCACGCGTTTTTTATTTTTGAACGACAAACTTTATTCTTGTCTCCATATCGCCGAAAGTGCCAATATTGCCGTAAATGCTTAATATTGCCGACATTTTTTAACAAAAAACTTTCGGAGGTATTGGGCCACCACCGGTACTAGAGAAAATATCTACTTTATTTTAAAGAAAAAAAATGTAGAACAAAAATTAAAGATATTCGTTCAGGGTCAACTTTTATAAAGAATAAATTAAATCGATCATGATCTGTAAGATTCTTATGAGAATGAATCCCTCAAATTTACCACTTTGACCACTTCTAGCGGGAGAACCTTTTTTCGGATGACCTTTAGAGTCTAAAGTTGAGACCAAGACTGATTGTTTTTCGGTGAGTAAAGTATTATATCAAATTTTAAGCCATTCTTTTTAGTAGACACTACCTCTTCTAGATTGGTGTACAATTCTGTTGATACAGACCACAAATGAACTTGTTTAATACAAATATCTATTGTAATTCATTTCAGATTACCTTGTAAGTGCTCATGATAACGAATAATCTCCGTGCACCGTCTGGCTATCAGCAACCTGTTAAATTTGGTTCACAAATTTGCAGAACACTAATCTACAAAGTATTTTACAAGTAATTCTTTGGCTATAAAGTTTATTTTTAACGCGATTTTTCTATTATTGGATGTCTTTTCGAGACAAATTTACAAGTTGAAAGTAACTTATTTTTCAGTTATTTATCTATTTCATGTGGATTAAAATAATGATTTTGTATTATTTAAATTTTCAAGGTGAAACAACTAAGCACAAATGATGACAAAAATATGACGATCAATACTAAACGAGTGAATTAGATTTTGGCTTGGCAATATCTAATTTTTTTGCTTTTGTTTTTTTCGAATTTTTGAAGTCGAAATTTTACATCAATTTTTTGAAAAGTTCAACATTAAAGTTCAAAATTTCCAAAGCATTTTTAAAATGGAAAATTATAATACATTTTTAAATTGTATCCTCTATTTCATATCTATTTTCAAGAAAAAAAACATTAACAAAAGTGTATTATTTTATTTCCTGCCTTTTTATTGTAATATAAGATATTAATATAAGATATGTATATAAGATATTAATAATATGATATTATATATCACACGAAGCTGGTATAGTTATTTGTACGGTTAATGAATTACGCAATGTTATAAACAATGTTTATGTGTTTAAAATTCAATATAATATTTGAGTATAGACTATACTGTATAGTACTTCTGACCTTCGATTATACGCATTTTTCGAGTTTTTACACCAAACAATCAAAAAAACACTAAAATAATTCAATCTTATGTAAATTTAGGATATTACAATATCATACAACATAATATTTTTAAAATAAGAAAAAATAGATAGTTCGCTTTAATTGCATCTGATGCAATGCATCATCATAATATTTACCTTCGCACAATTTTGTTTTTTCTTAAAAATTCGAAAGTATGTGAGCATCTAATTTATCTTTATTTATTTAACCAACAAAATGGGTTCACTCCTGATTATAAGCGTCCCAATATATATATACTTCACAGTACAACAATGTTTTTTCGGTTGAAAATTGTTTTTATCAACTTCTGATATTTTATTGGCTTCAAAATTAGCAAAATTAAATAATTTAAAAGTCAAAAAACTTCTAGAATTTTTAAGAATGATAAGTTAACCTTGGTATCGTGCACGCCCAGCAGATTGAAGCTATTAAAATTTTTGCTGAGTTTATATTTTTGACTTAAAATTGACCTTAAAAGTGATGATCTTTGCTAGGGATATCATTTTGAGTTACTTTAATATGTACATATATGTATTTTTATATGTATATGTTTATTATATGTATACTTTAAACGTTATGAAAATATCTTACAATTTTCGTATTTTTTTCTTTGTTCTTTGAAATCTAATTAACAAGAAATTGACATGCTGTAGTTTTAAAACACTTTTTGAAAAATCATATGATTTTTTTTGTCATTTTATCATTACGTATAGCCTGAGTTTTTTCATTTAGCGCATTTTTTCCTTCCGCAAATATTTTGATTTCTATCAGATACCACAAAGTGTACAATATTGAGGAAATTTTCCAGTAATATTATTCGTATATTTTCTTATAATGATTACTCAATTTTGAATAATTCACAGAATCGTCCTTCACTTATACTTCAGTTATCAGATTGTACATCTTAATTTTGTAGGAAATATCAAGCTAACAAGTACTTTGCCCGATACCCACGAGCCATCTGCGAAAACTTTTCTATTTGTCCACAAAATTTATTCTCTGAATATACAATATTTGGTTTCGCGATAAAAGACAGTATCGGCTCATTATATTCTTCTTTTAAAAAAAATATGAAAAAAATTTTGGCCAACACTTATATCTTTTTACCAACCATACTCTATCTCAAAAACGTTTACTTTCTCTATAGCGCGTGTTCCAATCCCACTAATCTTGTCTGATTGATTGTCTTAGTGATTGCTTGAGTGATTACACACCGATCAAATTTAGCGGTCCCAATATCAAGCACACTAGCATATAATCATACTCAAGACAATTACTCAGACAACATTAGTAGGATTCGAACACGCGCTATAGAGATAGTAAACGTTCTTGAGATGGAGTTTGGTTGGTTAAAAAAAGATATATTTCGAAAAAGTAACGCTTATCATTTAACTTACGCTTGCGTATTTGAAGCTTCAGACATTTTTCTTTAAAAACTGCACTTTAACCATCAAGAAAATATTTTATAAGAAAATAAAAAGATTGGAAATAAAACTTATTTTAGGTTTAAAAATTATTGGAATTATTGCATGATCCCGGACAGCCTAAGTTTTGTTAATAGAGCAAAAATATATCGCAAAACAATTATCTGCTCAATGTCAAGATTTGCCTCACCAATTCTCTTCTCAACATATTTTCGAATTATTAAGTTATTTTGTACGTCATAAAAAGTCTTTCTATTTGTCCAAATGTCAAACTTGTCAAGTTCCTCTCTGCTCTCGGCATTCCTAATATTTCATCAAGGAACATTTTTATGACAGCTACAAATGTTTTTTGTTTGAAATGTACTTTTTGTTGTTGTATTTGCGGTGTAAGAGGGGTACAGTATCTTTGTCGATAAAAAAGCTACTTCCCTTGACTTTAATATGTTTGACGCAAATGTCCACGTTTTGCTCGCAAATTAGGAATCCTAATTTAGGATGACAGTTGGAGGATGAGAAATACTGATGATTGTGGCTTGTAGTAAATTAAGCTGAAATTGTATTTTTTTAATTCTGTTACTTTAATTGAGGAATTTTTTTTTTTAGGTTGGTTTTGTCAAAATTTTCATTGTTTTACCGCATGTAAAATTGTTGCTCGAGAAAAATGAGGGAAAGTCTCGAGATTGATTTTATGAATAATCCATGAGCAGGCGCCTCGAAATAAATAACCAGTATTGTTCCCTCAATTTCAATCTCGAGACCATTTCTTTTCTGTCCGAGCAAAAATTTTACATACTGTTCATTCAAATATAAAACGCAAATTTTTTAGCATATTTCTTAACAAATGCAGCTTTAATAAAATACTTTTTCTGAATATTTTTTCAAATAAACTTATTTTAGGTAAAAATTTATTTCAAAATTTCACCAGGAAAGTGTTCAAAAACGCAAAACCGTCTTTGAAATTGCCTGTCATTTAGCTTGGAGTTTTCGAAATTAATTTAAGAATAATTTCAAGGCCAAAATTTTTCGAAAAATGCTGATTTTTGGAGAACGGGACATAATTTTATTCCAAAAAATTTTCTGGGTCAATTTTAGCACATAAACTAAAAACGCTTTGAACATAAATAAAGTCTGAGCTGGTCAATTTTTTGGCGTTCTTACCTATAGAGTATAGTATTTTTGTCGTTAAAAAACTACTTACCTTAGCTTAATATATTTGAGGCAAATGTCCACGTTTGGTCGCAAATTAGGGTGACAGTTGGAGGATGAGAAATACTGATAACGAATATAACGAATATAATCACTCTTTTTCGGACAATAATGATTATTTAACCTGAAAAAAAGTTGAATTATGGACATATTGATAGCGAAGGTAGCAGTTATCATCAAACCATTATCAGGGATTTTTGCTATCTGGTTTATGACGTTTTTTAGACAATTTTTGTAGATTTATTTCTCAATATCACAATCAATGAATTGTGCAGCATAAAAAAGTTTCTTTGTATCTTTGAGGCAGTATTAGAGTTTTGTCCGGAATAAAATAAGAATTTTCAATAAAAATGCATTCATCTTCTAGCTAGTATCTTTTTCCCAACGAAACTCCATCTCAAAAACGTTTACTATCTCTATAGCGCGTGTTCGAATCCCACTGATGTTGATAAGTGATTGCTTGAGTGATTACACACGATCAAATTTAGCGGTCCCAAGATCAAGCATCCTAGCCTAAATCACACTCAAACAATCAGTAAGACAATATTAGTGGGATTCGAACACGTGCTATAGAGATAGTAAACGTTTTTGAGATGGAGTTCCGTTGGGAAAAGGGTATACAAACGGTGAAATCTTGATTATACACGTTTTAAGTTATGTATGCCTTAGTTCTCAGATATACATTTATTGTCATACAATTTTCTCAGTTCATATATTATGTATTTTCCTTAGTTTATATCTTTTATGGTTATCACATGCAAAACACAAATAATAGAAAAATTACACTGTTGGTGTTTTTCTTGCAGCAAAAATGGTAGACATACAAGCAGGACTGGTGTAAGGGAGTCCTGTCCGCTAAAAAGTTGAACTAATTGGGTCGAAAATTAAATAGGCAATGGCCTCGCAGCGCTACCATAATGGTAGTACCATTGATAATTGTTTTACTGGTCAACGTTAGTCGACTTTTGATGGTATTTTAGAAGCGATTATATGCAATGTTATGTTTGTTTTAAATTATTTTTGGGATATTAACTATCCTTCAAAAGATATAAAAAGCTTGTCCTGTTAAGGACATCTTCAAAATAATTTGAACCAAAATTAACATTGCATGTAATCGCTTCAAAAACACCACAAAAAAATGCGGCGTACTCTCTGATCACAGCAGATAAGTACAGTATATTATACACTGAGTGATTTCTGTATACGGGGGGTCTAAGAGCAAAATTAGTTTGATCAAAATTTAGTTGTATTGAAATTTTTAATTTCAAGCCAAAAATTTTTCGCTTAGCCTGTTTACTCAGCATTTTGACAATTTTTACTGATATCTCAGAAATTTGAGATGGTTCTCCGAATTGACGATTAACAAATTTTCTTAATTCTGTCTTGGGAGCTTGTTTGTTTCATTCAAAAATTGAATTCCAAACTATTGTTAAAGAATCGTTCAACACCGCTTATTCGTTAGCTTGGCTAAAGTTATTCATTTGTTCACACAACATAATCAGCAGAAATTTTAAGTCTTGGTATATTTGTATCTAGACTGCTTAACCCTCATGGGTCGCGAATCGCGATAGTACATAACTTCGTGAGAGTGTCTGTGGTCTTCACACACATAATGTAAAACGCTGAAAGTGAAAACTATTCAAAGGGGGTAGGAGAATGTTTAAACACTCGGGATCCCGATCAAATCCCGATCCCGCCCGGTCCCGACCTAAGTTGAAATTTCCAATCCCGATCCCGCCCGGTCCCAACCAAAGTCGAAATTTCCAATCCCGATCCCGACTCGGGATCCCGATCCCGTTTTAGAACACTGGGTAGGACTCCTACCGTAGGAGGTTTAGAATGTATTTTGATAAAAATCAAATTGCAAGCACTTTCAATTCGGACTTCTTATAACTGATTGTCCTTAAAATTAGCAAAAATACGTTATTTTATTTCGAAACGAAATCTAGAATATTGAAATGTTGGAGTGCAAACTTGCAGATTGAACCTGCAGATAGAAATTTTGCTAGGTATATACTTTTGACTCAGTAATTGGCGTTTCGGCTTAACAGCCATTTTTGGTGTGGAGATAAGAAAAAGATAGCACAAGAACTAGATTTTTTGTGTAATCGAGTCTGAATAAAATTTGGATTCCCAAGATTAAATTGATGAAGATTTAACATTTTTGAAAAGTACATTTGTGAGATCTATCCTTGTCAAATTTGGTCATCTTGGATGAAATTAACATAAAATCTGAGTTATTGAGACTAAAACATCATTTTGGCTTCCAAAAACTACAGAAGAAAACTAACGGCGACTAAATAACATATATTTATTGGCTTTTCATCTTCAGAGTGACATTAGATACAGGTTTAACCGGTTTCGAAGACCACCGAGCAGATTTTTTCACATCATTTGAGATAATTGGAGCCAGTGGAATTTTTTTCACTGTTGATATTTTTAAATTTTTCATGAAGAAATCTAAAATATCATAAATGTTACTTTATAATCACAAACTATTCATGATAATTCAAGAGATAAATGCAAATTTTGATATTGTGAATATCTCATAAAAATATTTCACAACTTTTTTGAATCTTAAAGAAAATATAACATACAAATAAGAGAATTCTTGGAATAATTCGTAACTTGTCGATTGGAAATTAAACGCCGATATCTCAAAAGCTCCTAAAATTGACCATACATTTTTCAATTTGGATAACACAAATTGATTATGTATTTGCGTGTCAATGGAAATGATAAATTATCATTATAAACTACAGTTATGCCTCTATCTGGAACACTTACTCATCCGAAAAAAGTGTGCCAGTAAGAGATACTCCGTATGTTTTTGCTTAGTGTTTAAGTTAGATGTAGATTCACCAGCTAAATAAAATGTTCGAGTTAAGGGTGTTTCAGTTAGATAAGCATAACTGTTAATTTTTTCAAATATATGGAGCTACCGGCATTTGACTACCGGGTGTCTCTAGTTAACAACTGTTCGCAGTTAAGACTAAACTGTATAGTCGTTATGCTATATTTTGTGATAGTAACTGAATAAACAGTGACGGGTAAATAGTAATTTGTCAAAAATTGAAAATTTCTATTTTTTAAATATAAACTTTATACAGGGGCCCAATATCGCCGAAATTTTTTTTTCAGCGGTTCACAATAGGTTCGAATAAATTGATTGACCAAAATGCGTTGTATTAAATACTCTACCAAACGCAATCAAATAAAAAGTTAAAACGAGTGGATTTGGGGAATTCAATTCTGAAAAAGACGTCATTCATGACGCAAACAAAGTGATTTATAATATAAATTTCAAAAAAATTTGTTGAATTCGGCAAATTCGGCGATATTGGCATATTCGGCGATAGCGGTAGCGGAAGTATTTAAGCTAAAAATCATGAAAATGCGTGGGTTTTTTCGGTGACTCCGAAAAGTTCGGCGATATTTGGCCGGCGATATCGGGCCCTCCCCTGTATTATAAAAAATTTCTAAAAATTCTTAAGGCTCATCGTTTCCAGTACCAAATTTAAAAATAAAAAAATGTCAAACTGAGGTTTTTACTAGTTTAGTCTAGAAATTTTTTTTTAGTTGCACTTTTTCAATAAAAAGTGAGTTTTTAGCCTCAACTGCAGTTATCTTCAACAAACACCCAAAAAATATCGAATTTAATACTGGAATTTACGCTGCAAAAGATAGGTTTTTTTATTGAAAACTTGTTGGTTAACTTGTTTTTTTTCATAACAACCGGTTCGAGAAGAACTAACGGTAGTTTTTTCTGAACATTTAAGAAAAAACCAAGTATTTGTCTTGAGGTTTCATTCAGTCCTGGTCACGAATAGCCCCTAAAAAGTGTTTCACGGGTGCTTAATTTAGTACAATAAGCCCTTAATTGTGGTCACATAAAAATATTCTACTTTGAATTCCACGGTTCTTACCTTTTAATAATTTAAATTAAAATTCCGATTTCGGTTATCTATTTTGTGGCGGTAAAAAGTAAGTTTATTTTGTCATCACAACTCATGTGACTAGAATGAAATAAGACCTCCCACAGTATACCGATGACCAATTGGGATGGAAAGAAGTCTCACAGATGGAGGGAATGTATGAACTTTGAACTTTACGACCCCCATTGTTTCAACCTAGAGGTAAAGTGCATAGGAAGATGTCTAAGAGCAGGGCTGAACAAACCAAACAATTTGTTAAAGCTCGGTTAAGCTTGAGTTAGTTGTACTCAGCAAACCGGCTTGTAATGAGCTTAGCTTTAAACTAGCGTGATATAGGTTGAGCCAAGCCAAGCCAAAAGTTTGAATTGAAAAATAATTTTAAAAAGCTAGGTTTGGTCAAGCTAAGCTAAAGCCAATCCAGCTCTGCCATAAACTTAGACATAACAAAATAGGCGAGGAGACTAGCGCTCAGATTAGTATTGAAGGTCGGCAAGTCAGTGAATTCCTGTGGTTTGGCTTGGGAACCAAAACTAAAATTTTGTGGCTTGGCTTGGTTTTGATTTTTGTTTGATTGGTTTGGTTTTGGTTTGGCTGTATACCAAACAAAGCCAAAAACCTAGACTGACAATTTCTTGCTTGGCTAGCACCAAGCCAATCCAAATAAAGCCCACCAAGTCAAGCCACACTTGTCAAAGTCTGATGAGTACTGATAAGTACTCCAACTGGAAAGGTTGCTTATTGCCACTAAAAAAAGTACGTAAATCGCTCGGTGCAATTAAAGACACATTACCTTACTTGCAAATAAAAACCTTGTTTCATGACCTATGTTACATAGACTATTTAACATAGCTTTCTGAGACTTCATAAAAATGCTCTAAAACATAGCTTTTTTTACATACCCTAGGGCATGTAATAAAATCTATGTTTTAGAGCATTTTTATTTAGTTTCAGCTGCTACTTTTTTTACTTTACTCTTTATTTATAAAATGATACTAGGAACTACAACTATGTTCATAAATGCCCTAGAAGATAGGTGATTAAAAACACCTTCAGATTCCAAGGTGAGAAAAAACGGCAGTTCATCTGATGCTTAATAAAAAGCATAAGGGCTAATTGTTCTGAAAAATGAGAGTAAAGGGGCTGGTGTGAGTGAATTTTGACATTTGCAAGGCCTCGTACGGCTAAACAAATGAAGAAATTTTTGAAACATAGATTATGTAGTCTATCTTTGAACTACCAACTTCATCTATCAGTTAAGTACCACTCCAACGAACAATTTGGTTAGCCGCAGTTAAAGACGAGTCCTTCGTCTTTTTCCAAAGATTAAGGGAGTACTGGTCGCATTTAGAGACTCGGACATGAAATTTTCTAGATTATCTTTAAAATGTTTTTTTCTGAAAATATGGACAAAAATAAGTTGATAAGAAGTGTTTTTAATTTCATTTGTCATGAAAAAAGTATTTTTATCGCGATTTGAAAAATATTTCATTCATTTTTTTCTAATTCTGTAAATTTCTGAGAATTTGAATCGCGGTTTCCACAAAGACAAGATACAAAAATGCAAATTGTGGAACTTGGGGTTTTGCGCGTATCCTTAAGGATCGTATACATACCAGTTTTAGGTTTCTGCCGTCAAAATCCAGGGAGGAGTAGTATTTTCCCCGAGGCACTCAAAATAAGGCCAAAAAACNTTGGTGGCTTGGCTTGGTTTTGATTTTTGTTTGATTGGCTTGCTTTTGGTTTGGCTGTATTGCTTGGTTTAATGAACGATCCATTTGAAGATAAAAAACAAATACCAAACAAAGCCAAAAACCTAGACTGACAATTTCTTGCTTGGCTTGCACCAAGCCAATCCAAATAAAGCCCACCAAGTCAAGCCACACTTGTCAAGGATTGATGAGTACCGATAAGTACTCCAATTGAAAAGGTTGCTTATTGCCACTAAAAAAAGTAAGTAAATCGCTCGGTGCAATTAAAGAGACATTACTTTACTTGCAAATAAAAACCTTGTTTGATGACCTATGTTAAGGGTCAGTACCGGGAGATTTATCTGCAAAACTAAACCCCTCAGCACTAATTCTTTGAGTTTATATGGTTAAACTTTCTCAAAAAAAATGATTCCGACCATGAAAAAAAATTTTGGAGCCACCTGGTGGTCACAATGTGAGTATTAAGAAACAACCTTTCGGGCTTTCTAAGGCGCTTTAAAGGTTGAATTATTATTTATTTTATGTTGTTATGACACGGATCGCGCCACAAAAACATTTAGCTATACATGACAAAATTTTTTTTTTTAATTTTCGAAAAAAAAAATTTCGATTTTTTTTTTCGGTCATTTTGAAGGAATTTGGATAAAAAATGCGTAGGCGGAACGAACGAAAACGCAAATTGATATTGGCCAACATCTCGTGCGTGCCAATTTTATTGTATTTTTCGACCTAAAATTTTATTTGGTATCCGATAAGCATAATTTTAGGATTGAGCAGGCATGAGCAACTACTTCAATTGTCAATTTAAACAATAAAATGCCATTATACATTATAAAATTTTTTATACACCCTAGGGTATTTAACAAAATCTATGTTTTAAAGCATTTCTATTTAGTTTCAGCTGCTACTTTTTTTACTTTACTCTTTATTTATAAAATGATACTAGGAACTACAACTAAGTTCATAAATGCCCTAAAAGCTAGGTGATTAAAAACACCTTCAGATTCCAAGGAGAGAAAATACGGTAGTTCATCTGATGCTAAAAAAGAAGCATAAGCGCTAATTGTTCTAAGAAATGAGAGTAAAGGGGCTGGTGTGAGTGAATTTTGACATTTGCAAGGCCTCGTACGGCTTAATCAATGAAGACATTTTCGAAACATACATTATGAAGTCTATCTTTGAACTACCAACTTCATCTATCAGTTTAGTACCACTCCAACGAACCATTTGGTTAGCCGCAGTTAAAGAAGAGTCTTTCGTCTTTTTCCAAAGATACAAAGATTAAGCTTATATCGGAAAATTTGATACGGCTTCCGTGGAATCGCCAGATATTACACTTTCAGAATATAAAAAGCTCAGTGGGTCTTGAATATGGAATTGGAAGTAATTTTTCGAATTTCGGCCGTTTTAGCTGTAAATCGACAAAAAAGTGTGCGAAATCGACAATTTTGAACATAAAGGTGAAAATAATTAAATATCAATGCCACCAAAAGACTCCTTGGTTACAATTTGCTGGAAACGTCATGAGCAACTATGATCTGATTTTGAACACAGCGGATTTAAAAATAAAATTTGTTATAAATATTATATTTTAATTTCTAGCACCGTGTGTTCAAAATCTGAACATAGTCTTATATCGTTTTCAGCAAATCGTAGCCAAGGAATCTTTTGGGAGCATTTATATTTTCTAAATATCACGTTTCTTTGTCGATTTCGCGCACTTTTTAGTCAATTAACAGCCAATCAGGCCGAATATTAAATAAGAATTCCCATTTCATATTCACGACCCCCTTTGCTTCTCATATTCCGAAAGTGGCATTACTAGCTATTCCACAGAAAAAGCCTTCTATCAAAACGTTGCAAAATACACTTATTGACACATTCGACCAGAGAGCCTACCCCTGAAACAATAATGGAAAAAATGGCTCTCATTTACTAAAATTCAGGCAATTTTCCAGAATCGCTCTGAATCTAAAAACATTTCAATATAAGCTCTAGGATCTTTGTTTTTTTTTGAAAATAGTCGGTGGACTCGTCTTTATCCGCGGTCAACCAAATGGTTGGTTGGAGTGGTACTAAAGTGATAAATTAATGCCAGTTCAGGTAAAGATGTTTCACATGTATGTTTTCAAAATGTCTTATCTGTATTTGTTTAGCCGTACGAGGACCTTTAAATGTCAAATTTCACTCATTATTTTATCAAATTGATGACATTGAACCCGATCAAAGTGGTCGTGGAATTTCAAACAGTAAAATGCTCTCCTGAGAAAGCTCCAACTCACATAAGCCAAAAATTAGGGGTGGAATTCAGGACTTATTCAAATGTCATTTATCTTTTAAGAAGTTAATGAGGACTACACGATTAAAGTTGATTTACTTCAAAGTTACTTAAGTAGCGCAAAGGTTGAGGTCTCATTTCATGAACAAATAATTTTTGGAAAATTATCATATCTTTAAAATTTAACTAGCACCGTTGAGGTCACAAAACAAAATTAGGACTCTCAAAAACGTATTTTTTGAACACTTCTCTGAAATCACATTGTGATTATCACAACTTATTAATGGTACCGAGAAAAGGTTTTATTTCTTTACTTCTTTTCTGTTCAGAAAATAAAAAAATTGGTATTCCAAAAAAAAATTAAACTATGTTAACCGCTGAATACGACATCATTCAATTGCCAAAAAAATCTGTCATGTAAATCCAGAGTAATTTCCGCTTGTGCAAACTGCTACGTAAACGTTTTCAGAATTGTAATGATCACCTACCGAGCCAGGCTTCGAATTTAAAAATAAAATCCACTAGTTATTTAAATAAAAACTAATTTGATTGTCCTTGTAGATAAGATGACGGGAAGAAGTTTAAATTTCATGCAATTTTATTGATTTAGAATCATTTGCGTCCATAACTTTCACATCACAATTAACATAACTTATAGTACACGATAATTATGTTCTAAAATACCGCCAGTCTAAGCGGAGATAACACAAGTATTTATGCTGACAAAAAATGTTTATTAATCACAGAAAAAATATTTGTTTTTATTTCAACACATAAAACCGCCATGGCGCGCCACTATAATTGCAAAATCAAAAAAGTAAAAATGTACTAGTGTCTGGCTGATATTAATACGAACGTTGTTATCATGTTAGAACTGCACAACACCCAGCAAAATAAGTGTTCTAAAATTATATTTTTTTTGCACAAATTATTGTAAGTGAGCACACAAAAAATCCAATTTAACATACATATTCGATTAAATTTGACCGTGAGTATCAGAGGCTCTGATTCAGAGCTTTAGTATTTAAGTAAAATTTGAAACTTACAAAATGATTTAAAACTAACACACGTTTAATACGGCATGAGGGATTATCGTTGAAGATTGAAGGCATAAACATGCTTCGGCATCTTTGAAAAAGATTGGATCAATAGACTAGACACAGAAAATGAATGGGATTGGTGAACTCGAGCAAAAAATCGACTCGGATCGGTTTTTTATGAATCGACTTTTTATTATCGTTTATGACCTTTTTCCGTAATAAAACTTTGAGGTCTGCTTATATTTATTGATTCCTACTGCAGAAACATCGATAAGAACTGTTAGAAAAAGATTCTGCTGATCAAAATCACTACTACCGCCACGGAGTTAACATATCAGCTAAAAAATAATTGTAATTGCTAAAACATATTCGGGGAAGTACTTAAACTTTCGGGAAGTTGATTACGGATGTCTATAGTAAACTAGCTCCAATGGAATAATTCCAAAACTGTGTAAAATCAACCCCAAATACATGATTAAAATTGAAAAAATGCGACGATTTTCGTTCGACTTGTAAATTTGAGCATGTAATTTAATTATTTTACCGAAAACAAGAACAAGTTAATTTATTTTAATAATAAGCAGCTAAAAACTGAAGCTGAATTATGAATTAATAACTCATAGAGTTATGAAAAACCAAGCTGAACTTTCTGCACAAAAAATGGTCAGCAAAAATAAGCGTAAGTTTGATTGTTCATCACCCCGCGGTTTAAAACATACATAAAGATTACCAAAGTGTGATCATGGGATAAAATGTTTCGTTAAGACCTTAGCTATACTGAATACAAGCATCTTATGAAATTTATTGACAAAATATTCAAGAGTTAAATAATCGTAAAATAGAAGAATAAATTTGTACGAAATTCTATTTTGACAAAAATTTTCCAAAAAAAGTTAAAAAAACGGTTAAATATTATTTCTTAAATGAGATATGGCTAGAATCCTCTTTTAAATACTATATTTTTGTTTATTTCAGGTCATGCATAACTTAAACGCAAAATAACAAGCCACCTGGCAATATATATGGATTGAATAACCTAGCCGTTTGGATCTTGAATATTTAAATGCTGTGAAATGCGAGAATGTGATTGCGTGGCCGAAAAAATTTAAGTCGATTTTATTGGCTTATTACGCCGAGAGTCTTTAATTCATATTGGTTGTTATCGGTTAATAAGTAGAACAATTAGGCCGAATAAGGAAACATTTCCACCACTTAGTTATTCAAGTTCATAGCGTTCAACATCGGAAAATACAATTTTATATTCTCAAATTTATACAGTACATGAGGATCAAAATAAATCGAGTGGAAAATCAGCTCAAGTGGATAACACGATCAGCCGAACCCGATTCAGGGTTTAGCAAAAGGGTCTCTAAACAACATCAATTAGGCAAAATTAGACAAGAAACATCGTTACAATCTCAAACACGTTAATTTACAAAGTGATTTCTAAAAAAAACTGGAAGTAATTTTAGGGAAAAGATATTTTTAGCGTATAACATGAAGAAAACTTACTACTAGTAAAAATTTGCTTTTTAGCCTCGTTTAGATCTTATATTAATGGAGAATTTCAGGATAAAAGAGTAAATAGCAATAGTGACAGTATTTTTTGTATCAAAATTTGGCCCATCCGAAGTCAGCTCACCAGGGGAGCCTCCCCTCTCATTTTGGACATTGCTTTGTGTTTGTATTTCTTATGTAGATAGACTTTATTGCTTTCTGTGCCCAAAAATTAATAGTTTTTTCAATTTAGGTTCACTAAGCACTTGCGAACACAAATTGCATCGCCATGTTAGTTATATCTTTTTTATTTTATTATTGACAAGTAGAGCATATTCTACTGTAATATATATGGAATACAGTGGGTGAGTAGTTAAAGCACGGTGCTTTAAGCACCCCTACAATTTTGACCGCTTTAATCACTAAGGGTTTCACCTTAGCGATTTCACCTTAGCACCTTCTATAGCGAATTCCGCTTTGATTTGAGCTCTCTAGTGGTGATTTAGAGCCACATTTGTAAAAACATGACAAAACGGTTTTCAAGGGGCCTGTCCACTTAGCCAAAACCTAGAGTACTCACATCATGTAAGTCACATGTCACCTAAAATAAAATATGCCCAAAAGAGGTGCTTATGGCTCATAAGTTATGGGGTGCTTTAACTACTAACCCACTGTATACTACCTGTGCGGTCAACTTAACTTCACACACGCAGCGTGTGACACGCTGTGGATACGTCAATCTCTTTTCAGATGTTGTGAAATGAGAAAATTCAGGAAACAAGCTAAGAGCATCGAACAGGTGTTATTTTCGATATAATTGTATAACGCTTTTAAAGGCTTGAAAATTTTACAATAATCTTTGACCACAAAGTTTAAATTCCAGGACAATATATCAGACAATCGTTTTTACATGTATATCTATTTAAAATNAAAGTATAGCCTATACTGTATTATACAGTCTGTATAGTCAATTTCGTATGCGTTATCATCGGATTATCGCCTATCCTGTTCCTCCCAGAGTACCAGACAATGTTTCTTCCTTTTTAACTCGGTTGTTCATTCTTCAAGAGATACATTGTAGGATTTATTTTCTCAAATAGAAAATTTGCCCTAAAACTCAGATCTAAGAATTCAGAAGAAACGATTGTTTGTACCAAACAATCCAAAAAAGCTCGAATTAATTACAATATGTACGGTACATATAGTACATATTGTAATAAATTCGAGCTTTTTTGGATGTACATAATGTACCGCGGTATACCGACCTCTTATCGGGGCTCCCGATTCGGCAGAGGATATTCCTCAGGCGACATTTCGTGCAAATTATTTCGTCCTAAAAACTGTTTTGAAAATAAAGATAATTTTTACCGAATTATGTGATTAAAATAAACAGATTTTTTTTCAATATTTATTTATTTCTGAAAAATCTTCAGGAAAAATATTGATTCAGATCGATATTGAAATGGTCAATCGCAATCTTCACACCAATAGCAACAGCCACCAATAATGTTGCTTTCGAAATCATAACGATCCTTCTTTCAACGGCAGAGTTTATCAAAAATTTCATGACATTTCCCTGAAATGGTTATAAAAGCTATTTAAGCAAAGAATTTTGTTAGATAGTTTCGAAAATAATGAAAAGATAAATCTTAAATAAAAAAATAACGTTGGAATCCGTTAAAATAACCAAAATAATAAGTTGAAAACAAAGTGGGAATTTCTGCAGATTTACCAAAAATTTTGTAAATTATTGATTCAAAAAATATAAATTATTAAAATTTGTAATTTGCAAAATATAAATCGGGGAATCGGATTGTTCAAAAGTCTAACTTCTAAGAGAGGTCCTCTTAGAGGACTCCTCTACCTATACATGGATAAAATTACTCGGTTATTACTGATAACATTACAGATCATTTGTTGTGTACAGCAATATAGTATAATAAATATAGCAAAATTCACACTTGTTTGCGAAATTATGAAGAAATTAAAAATTATATACTAGTAGGTATTTCCATCGAAATTAAACGGGATTCTTTAAAAAAATCCGGAATTTTTTTTCAAAAAGTCAAACTCATTTCCGAAATGAAAAATTGTTAGGTTGAATAAAGACTACTTTTGGAAATTTTTATAAAACCCAGTTTTAGTTTGATGAAACCGTTTATAAAAAATTAGTACAAATTGTTTAGTACATTATGTACTTATTTCTTAATTAGTTTCATCAAATGTTTCATCAAAATTAAACCGGATTCTATAAAAAATCTCCGGAAAAGTATTTTTTCAACAAAACAATGTTTTTTTTCAGAATCAGTTTTAGTTGAGGTAATTAACTTCCGAAGTAATTTAAAGGTCCAAAAAACTAGTATAAAATCTTTACTCATAATAAATACGCCCTATTTACTAATTCTGATTATCAGAATTTATTTTTCAGCATTCATAACCTTCCTTAAATTCTGTCATTGGCGCTTCTCTGAATTTTAAACCAGCCATCGGAGTCTTCTGTTCTAAAACGGGTTTGTGGTGAACAAAGGCGTCGAAAGTGTGCTATTAGAGTTGAAAACTTTATTTTTTTTGAAATATTACTGATAAGCTTTTTGTCTGAAAGAGAAGCAGAGGTCATTAACAGCCACAAGCTCTCTTTGGCATTTCATGAACCTAAATTATTAACCCTCATAGTTATTTTCGACAAAAATGTTCAAAAAAATGCGTGTTCGAATCCCACCAATGTTGTCTTAGTGATTGTTTTGAGTATGATTATAGGCAAGGGTCTTGTTAATGGAACGCTAATTTTTCGGTGTGTTAATTAACTATAGACAATTCACTTAGACAAATCAGTGGGATTGGAACAGCGCTATAGAGATAGTAAGCGTTTTTGAGATGAAGTTTCCGTGTGAGAAAAGGATATGCTTAATAAATTAATTTTCAAAAATAGTTCAAAAAATTGCGACAATACAGTTGATGGGAAATGGCTTTTTAAAAAGAGGACCTCGTAAGAAAAAATATTTCTTACAAACGTAATATCATCAACCTATGAGCGCGTTCGATTAAAATGTTGATGAGATACAAAATCGTGAGGGTTTTGACTTAATTCAATACATGTATCTGCATTTTCTTTTATTTTCGCACCATAATCGACCATTATAAATAAAATTTTCTCTTTTTGGCACGTCATTGATTTAATTGTACATGATAAAAATGACATTTCCACGCTTTTTACCGGGCGCGTATTGGTTGCAAAGGGTTCGATATTTATTCGCTTTTTTATAAGGACTTATATTTTGAAAAATCTTACCATCTATTATTAAACATCAACTTCACGGTAGCTTAAATATTCGAAAAATGAGATTTTTCAAAGTAAAAAATTCAAATCAAATAGTTTTCTGTGGCCAGTGAAAAAAAGTTTTTACATTTTCTTCGAAAGTCTAAAAACATTTGCACCAAAATTTTCAGCGCCAAAAACTACGTTAATACCTAAGTTTGCATATAACCACGACCTTGTTATCAGGTACTTGATTTTTGCACGGGAGGCCTAGGTATACCAAACATAAATTGTATGCCAATTCTAAATTCAATTTATAAATCGAGTAAGAATATTAAAAACTATTTTTTGATTTCATATAAAACAATCAAAAAAATAAATATTAAATGATAAAGTTTATTCAATAAATTATTTTGATGTCGAATTCAATTTATAAATCTAATTTTCAGTGAACATTCATTTTTATATGCAATTATTTTTTTATTGTTTTGTAGAAACAAATAGTTACATTGAAAAATGGTACTTCTTTGAAAATTAGATTTATAAATCAAATAAGAAATAGATAATCAGATTTTCACGTTAAAGTTCACTTTTAATTCGAAAAATGATGATATGTTATACTTATAAGGGGGTGGTCAACGCAAAATTGGCTAAAAACTAGCTTTGAAATCTGTTTACCACTAAATAGAGATACCAGGAAGATATGAATCATATGATATATGATTCATATTACTGTCGTATTTGTCTAAGCGGACGTTTTTGAAAATTTTCAAAACGTCCGCTTAGACGCACA
>SCLH01000896.1:177746-215488 GCA_004367855.1 Oikopleura vanhoeffeni
AATTTTGATGTCTCATATCGATGTTCAATTTTGATGCCCTCTTTCGATGTCTCATATCAATGTTCCACGGTCATGATCAATCATGATTGCTATGAATCATTGAAAGTGTTGAGTATTTCTTATAGCCTGGAGGCTATAATAATTTTTTCAATTGTCTATATTTTTCTGGTCGAGTAACTTGATACTCTTATTTCTCAAAATATTAAAATAATCGTCTTTATCAGATTACCTTCAAACAGAGAAAAACTCTCAATAAAATAAAAAAAGGGTTAACAACCTCCTTATCAGCAGTGGAATATTCTATTTTGAAAACCGGTTATTTTGGTACTTAAATTTGAAATTGATATAAATAATTCAAGTTTCCTCGGGGGGTGTATCATTTTCAAATGAGGTTCTGGATGCCTAAAAAAATATGAAATTATGAAAAGAAAATTTTGAAATCAATTTGAACCAAAATTGGTGTACATTTTTGGTGTAAAAACGCCAGAGGGCGAGCAAAAATCGTCCCACCAGAGTAGGATGGGGTATACTACTCACCTGGCATAAAGTTTCCTTGAAATAAATCTAAAAATGTAATTTCATTATTCGTTTCATGGATTTATTTCGGGAAAATGTATCACCATCAGGCTGTTATCTGTCTTTTTTGACCTCCTTGGTTTATCAATATGAAGAGATATCCGGGTTGATGACATTTTGTGAAATTTTAATTGACCATAACTATTTCTCTTCATTTTTAAAAAAATTAATGCTTATATGTGCACCTCTGGAAAAGGTTCAATTTGGGTGTAATTTTAGCACCTCCATAATTTTTTCCAAAATGTCTTTTATTTTTTCTAAGAAATGTCATTGTGATCAGGGGTCGGCACATCTGAAAATTTTTTTGGATCGGATCGGGATCGGATCGGTCGCCTCAAATTATCCGAGCTATCGGCCGATCCGATCCAATTGTGCCGACCCCTGATTGTGATGATGGTACATGATGGTGAGTGATGATGTATTTAAATCGGTATGTAATCTTCGGTAGAATACAAAATCAAAATTATTTTCGAGAACATGCCTGTAGCCATAGTTTCTTATTTGAAGAAAGAAGTTTTTTGACCAACCGAAAACCAGGTTTTTACGAAAATTTCGTGTATACAAAAATTATTCTTTTGCGTTTTTTCATGAATTTAATAATACACATAAGCGCTAAAGAGCAAATTTTCGAAATTGTAATCAATCAAGTTTTTGAAATTTTTGCAGGTGAGATAACTTATCGTTTTGTGGGTTGAAAATAAGTGAAACTTATCCAATTTAACTTTTGCCATAAAAATAATTTTCAAAATATCAGACAAAATTTCAAAAGTTAAGTAATTTTCAACTTTATTCCTTTCCATGATACGATCCCATTCCAGAGTTTCCAATTCCACCAAAAGGCAAGGAGGGTTCGGTATAATGCATAATAATATCATTTATCGTGACTCCACCCGAAGATGTTTGTGCAATAAATTTGTCAGAAACCTATCGGATCGATTAATTAAGCTGATTAGATTGTGATAAGTAAAAATAAAACTTGAAAATGAACGTCACAAATTTTCAGAAATCACGAAAAATTCCATTTCGCAATAAAAATGTCGACATAAAACCTCAGGGATGGCAAACTTAAAATTTTTGATGGTCGGAGGTCGACTGGGTCACTTTCTCACCTATCTTTTTAAATATCAACTACGCTTCTTTGTAGTACTCATTCTTGCAATAAACGAAAATTGCTTCAGAAAACATGAGTCTAATCTACACACAAAAAAAAATTTCCGTTAAGGTATAGTGAAAAAATATCACGTGATCGTATTAATGAGAAAAAAGATATGCTTCAAAAGTCAATCACATATAACTATGGAACTTATTTAACAAGCTCGGTATGTGTAATTGTTCGTTAAAACTGGGTCAAAATAAGTTATTTCGATAAATTTTAAAACTAAGTTATTTTCGTTGGTTCTGAATATTTTAATTTCGGAGTGGGTTTGATAAAGCAATATTTTGTCCAAGGAAAGACAGGCCATGCAGCATGGGCCATGCAGCATGGCCCATGCTGCATTATTTATTCAGCATAATAAAAATTTTGAAATTGTCTTTTTGAATTTCAATCTACAGAAAAAAAATTAATATTACCCCAAAAATACTCTGTTCTGATCAGTCAATTTCTCACTGGGAAACTGCATTATTTTCAGTTAATGTTTTCAGTATTTTTACGTATTTCTGGAATATGAAACACCACCGAAATTGAACTTTATGAAACTTTTAATTTTTGCGAAATTCTGAATTTGTTGTATTCGGATGTGATCTTAACCGACTAGCCTTTGTATCTTGGGTGAAACAGTATGCAGCGAGTGGCTTTTCCCGTTCATTAATAAAGTCAATTGCCTCTGATATGCTTGAATTGGTTTTTGTAATTTTCATTTAAAAATGAATTTATTTGTTTCAAATTTAAAAAAATCGTTAAGATTTTGAAATTTTTATAGAAGTTTAGGTCATTAGTTTTTGAAATGTTTAAATGTTTGGTACCGGAAATTGTTTTATGAAAATAAAAATATCCTTTTCCAACCTAAGTCCATCTTAAAAAATGCTTACTGATCTCATAGCGCGTGTTCGAATCCCACTTATGATTGTGCTTAGTGATGCTTGGGGTGGAATTTAACACACCGATCAACTTTGACGTTCGTCATATAAAGCACCCTTGCTATAATTCATACTTCCAAGACAATCATTAAGACAACATTAGTGGGATTGAAACACGCGCTATAGAGATAGTAAGCATTTTTAAGGTGAACTTAGGTTTGGAAAAGGATATGTAACTTACATAATTTAAGAAACATTGCTGATAAGAACTTACTCAAGCTATTTATAAAGAAAGTCACTGAAACGTCAATTCTTTACATAACATTTTCAGAACTTTTTTACGGAGAAAACTTTTTCACAAATAAAATTTTTAAAGTTGCGCAAAAGCATCAGATTTCAAAAAAGTTTGGCAAAAAAAGCTTATGATAGAAGAGTTGAAATAATCTGCAAATAAACAATTGATTAAAAACCAATCGTCTGTAATGTGGAGCTTTTTTAACTGACAAATTATTAAAAGCGTTGGAATAGCCCTCCCATTGCCCATTTTTTCTCGAAAATTGTTTTATTTAGGCGATTGGCAGCAATTTGAGGTTTTTTAATAAGGACATTTTGGAATTATTTTAATACATATTATGTTGTAAAATTTTCCTAAAATCTGATTCTTTTGCAAAAGCTTTCGGATTTATTTTTCAAATTAATAATTTTTTCAAAAGAACGATAATTCTTTTTTTCGCTCATTTGCTAAACTTTTATGAACACGAATTGGGATCTTAGAAATTATCTCGAAAGTTTATTTAGGAATAAAGAAAAGGAGATAAATACGATTTATTTCAACATTTTTTATTGTGCATAAAAAAATTAAATATTTTGAGCAAAAGAAGATTATTCTTTCGATGAACCCGTATACTCCATTTCTTATGAAAAAGTGGTTTATACGTCATTCATTGCTATTTTAGGTAAAGTTTGTAGAAAACCTTATATCTTAAACTACTGTATTTCAGATTGCTTATTTTAAACATTTTATGGTCTGCTTTTAATTAGGGAACCATTCCTTTCACATTCAATTATTGGCAAAATTGGTCCAAAAATTTCTTCTTGCATTACGAGGTCGTCGGGTGAAGCATTGTCAATAACAGTTAAAGGAATGTAGCAGGAATCTAAATCGTAATCACCACCAATAACAACCGTTCCAGTTGTGGTTTCGATATATTTACTTTGAAAATCAGAATTATTGCACACATAATAATATAGAAAATTTTTCGAAATCAAATAAAATCTTCTGAAAATTTGTCATTTTTAAAAAAAAAATTAAATTTAAAAATTTTTGTCATTATTATTTAAAAAATTATTAAATTCATTATAATCCAATACATAGCTGACCATTGTCTTGCAATTTGTTAGATTTTCGAAAAACAGTAACAAGTGGTCGAAAATGATGGAAACTCAAAAAATAAATTAAATGGAATACAGTTTCTGAATATCAAGAATACCATGCAGTTGATGTGAAAGGCTATAAAAAGAACGCTTATCGTGTGAAAATTTTATTTCATCATATTTCAACCAACTAATAAGCGGTTGGATTATTCTTGACCTGTCTTAGGCAGGGTCGGCATACCTGCTTTTGTTTCCTTGACCAGAATTATTTATTCCATAAGATACCTTTAAAAACAAACTTATTTACTATTTGTATGGTGACTTCGAGTTGAGGCCAAGCTCAGAAAAAGAAGCTGCGACATACTTAAAAAGCGGGCGCTCATGGTGGGAAAATGTTGCTCTTTTTGCGTTAGATGACTTATAATTCAAAAACTAATACGATCTACCATTTTCACTCAACTGCACGGTATTTCCAAAAAAATAAATTTTAATTTTCGAAAAACATGTGATAATTTGCGAAAATTATTATTTATTATAAACTTACATGAGGCGTTCGGTATGTCTTTATTAAATAATTTTTCCGTTGTAGTCCGACTATTTAATGTCATCGCCATAAAACAGTGTCAAAGTCTTTTGAATTCTTCAATAAGTGCTTGTTTGTGTGATTTTGCGCACCCAAAATATAGTCGTGGACATAGACAAATCTGACCTAAAATAAAATTTTATTAGTCTACAATTTTTTTCTTTATTGTGAAATTTCTTCAAAATTTTGCCAACAACAGTTTTTACCCAAGTAATAATTTCGACGAGACTTCTAAGATCAAATTGAAATTAAACTGTAGATATAAAAACGTGAAAACTTGTAAATTGCAAAGAAATTGTTTTTCATATTATCAATGAAATTAGTTATAATAATAAATTTCCTCCACGCCCTTTCATTATTCAATATTTGCAATAAAAATGGCATAGCAATTTTTACCCTTACTTGACAGCTAAAAATGAACATTTTTACATCACCACAACTGAAACTTTAGGGGTGTATGTGTAAAATGTATTATAAATTTTAGGTAATACTTAGATTAATTTTTAATTTGGCATATTATCATAAATTTGAAAATAAACCAATTATACTTGAAAAAAATAATAAGGTTCAGGGATGCCTAATATTTCCAAAGGTTTTGTTTTTCGAAATTCGCGACTATTGGGCCCTTTCGACGATATCTACATGTATATGGGGACGTTCAGCGATATCCCTTTATTACACTTGCTCAGAATGCCGCATTCTGAATAGCGTAGCCACAACGTTAAAATCACACGTTAAAGGAGTAGTGGCTACGCATTTCTAAGCAAAGTGTAATAAAGGGATATGGGTACAGGAATAACTTTTTTTGTTCAAAAATGGAAAAAAACGTGGGCGTTAAAAATGACGTCATAATGAGGAAAGTTTTTGAATTTAATATGAAATTTTACAATAGGTTCAAATGAAGTGAAATGCCAAAATGGTAGAATAACTATCCACCAAACGCAATCTAATAAAAAATAAATTGGAAAAATTCAAACTGCTGGATAATCCTCAAAACTGTTTATGACTTTTTGAAAACTTGCCTTATAAAAAAACAGAAAATTTCCTATTTTTGTTTTCTAATTTCAACTTTCATGAAATCGCGCATACTAGTCCTTTAAAAAGGTATATAGCATACAATATTTTTAGGTGGAAAAAGTGTCACAAATAACAAAGATTGGCTCTCGCATTGAAACTATAATCTGGACTTATGTGGGTTAACAAACAGGATACACTGGATGTAGTCAACGTATCATGTTCTATAAAACATAATTTATTCACCGAAAATCACCTTATTTCGAAACAAAAACCACTAGGTGGCAAATCATATCCATTTCTAGCAATTTTTAACAAGTCGCACTGTTCTAACTAAATATATTATACTTCATTAAAGAGGTGGTTGTCCGCTGAAAGTCAAAAATGGGTTTAAGAAAATTCTCGGGATATTACAATTTGTTAGACTAAATAACTTTTTATTCTGATATATTGAACAAAATCTTGGCACCCTACGAAAAATTGTTTCGGTCGGCAAACAAGCTCATAGAAAGATGAATTTTTTTAAATGGATCTGCTTCGTGACTCACGAATCGTGAGTTTTCGAGCTGTATGACAAAGATGACAAGCTTAAATTAACAGGACAAAACATTGACAGACACCTAGTGCTGAGGTTCGACGAATTTGGCTTGGCGGAAGTATCATAAAACGTATTTTAAGCTCCTTTATTGGTCTCAATCAAAATGTATCTCCTTTCTGTATTTTTAAGTCACACATTCGAACCCAAAAAATTGAATGTTATCATAGCATTGAATAGCTGCATTCTAGCTATGTATAAACATACAAAGATCTACCCAATCTGCTTATGATAATTTCATATTTAATATAATAAAACCATTAAAATAAAATTGAAAACTTTGTTTATTTAGCCTCATTTAGCGACCACTACCCCCTTGTTATTTTAAGAAAATTTCTGACTTAGATTTTTTCTAATTTATCTATTTGTTTTTCACCAAATTTTGCTATTTAAGCGCTTCCTACACGTTAGATATCCGGAATCGCTAAAACCGGAAACTACGATTTGAATACCAAAATTCCTTGCCCGGTATTCAGTTTCAGAACCGTATTTCTAAAGTTACGTGATCTGTTATGTAATCACCGTATATTTATCCATTTGGTGAAACAAAAATGATAATCGCCAAAACATTTTTCCTGAAATAAAAAATTCGTAGTTTCCCGCGAGCTTAAAATTCCTGTTCTGTAAACCCTGTCATTTCCATCAATTTTTTCTGCATGAAGATGTTTAGAACTGACGTTGAAGGACAATTTTTTATTATTTTAACGCCGGATTACGAGGTCGATTCGTTTGAATAAATATTATTTTTTGGTTTTGAAAACCTAAAATTCTGTGTAATGGCGGTTCTAATTTTTTTTTAAAATTAAAATCCAATTTTGAGAGAGCTTTGTTGGAAGTCGAGATAGTAAAATGCCATATTTTCAGTTAGAGCAATGCGAATGAAATGTTCTAAAACTCAAAAAATAGGAAATTTAAAGCTCAATGATAAGACATAAAACCACCAGAAGCTTATGCGTCCATAAGTTACAATTATAAATATTTTAATTTCCGCTAGAATATAAATTTCAAAAATTGATGACATCCTGAAAAAACTAAGTGCGCTAAATTTTAAAAATGTTTAACCGATCCATATTTTTATTAATAATTTTTTAAGTAAACGAGTTAACATCGACTGCCAGGCATGTCCTTTTCTATTTGTTTAATAATTTAAAAAAAAGTTATAGAATTAATGAATTTTGATGGTATTTTGCATATGCATGTTATTGCACGTTAAAATAAAGAGTTTTTGTTGTCTTTTCGTATTATTACGCTTTTTTCCAATGAGTTTATTAAAGGTAAATGAACGTGTTCTCCTTAAATGAAATGTGGCACCAGGTTTTGGAAAGATTTTTCTCGCCTGTGAAAAGGAAAGATTGCGTGGGTTTTTCTTCCCTTTTTCTCTATATTTACTTTAACCTACGCGCATTGAGGAGCAAAAAATCTTTTCCCAAAACCCACACTCTTGGGTACGCGCGANTTCTGAATACAAGAAGTACCATGCAGTTGATGTGAAATGGCTATAAAAAGACGTTATCGTGTGAAAAATGTTTATTTCATCATATTTCAACCAACTAATAAGCGTGTTCGATTATCTTTGACCTGTCTTAGGCAGGGGTCGGCAATACCTGCTTTTGTTTCCTTGACCAGAATTATTTATTCCATAAGAATACTTTAATACAAAACAACTTATTTACTTATTTGTATGGTGACTTCGAGTTGAGGCCCAAGCTCAGAAAAAGAAGCTGCGACATACTTTAAAAAAGCGGGCGCTCATTGGTGGAAAATGTTGCTCTTTTTTGCGTTAGATGACTTATAATTCAAAAACTAATACGATCTACCATTTTCACTCAACTGCACGGTATATTCCAAAAATAAAATTTTAATTTTTCGAAAAACATGTTATAATTTGCGAAAATTATTATTTATTTTAAAACTTACATGAGGCGTTCGGTATGTCTTTTATTAATAATTTTTCCGTTGTAGTCACTATTTTTAATGTCATCGCCATAAAACAGTGTCAAAGTCTTTTTGAATTCTTCAATAAGTGCTTGTTTGTGTGATTTTGGCACCAAAATATAATCTGGACATAGACAAATCTGACCTAAAATAAAATTTTATGCTTCTACAATTTTTTTCTTTATTGTGAAATTTTCTCAAAATGTTGCCAAACAACAGTTTTTACCCAAGTAATAATTTCGACCGAGACTTCTAAGATCAAATTGAAATTAAACTGTAGATATAAAAAGGTGAAAAACTTGTAAATTGCAAAGAAATTATTTTTCATATTTATCAAATGAAATTAGTTATAATAATAAATTTCCTCCACGCCCTTTCATTATTCAATTTTGCAATAAAAATGGCATAGCAATTTTTACCCTTATTTTGACAGCTAAAAATGAAACATTTTTACATCACCACAACTGAAACTTTAGGGGGTTGTATGTGTAAAATGTATTATAAATTTTAGGTAATACTTAGATTAATTTTAATTTTGGCATATTATCATAAATTTGAAAATAAACCAATTATACTGTGAAAAAAAATAATAAGGTTCAGGGATGCCTAATATTTCCAAAGGTTTTTTTTTCGAAAATTCGCGACTATTGGGCCCTTTCGACGATATCTACATGTATATGGGGACGTTCAGCGATATCCCTTTATTACACTTTGCTCAGAATGCCGCATTCTGAATGCGTAGCCACAACGTTAAAATCACACGTTAAAAGGAGTAGTGGCTACGCATTTCTAAGCAAAGTGTAATAAAGGGATATGGGTACAGGAATAACTTTTTTTGTTCAAAAATGGAAAAAAACGTGGGCGTTAAAAATGACGTCATAATGAGGAAAGTTTTTGAATTTAATATGAAATTTTACAATAGTTCAAATGAATGAAATGCCAAAATGTGTAGAATAACGTACTCCACCAAACGCAATCTAATAAAAAATAAATTTGGAAAATTTCAAACTGGGATAATCTCAAAACTGTTTTATGACTTTTTGAAAACTGTCCTTATAAAAACAGAAAATTTTCCTTATTTTGTTTTCTAATTCAACTTTCATGAAATCGCGCATACTAGTCTTTTAAAAGGTATATGCATACAATATTTTTAGGTGGAAAGTGTCACAAATAACAAAGATTGGCTCTTTGAACTATAATCTGGACTTATGTGTGTTAACAAACAGGATACACTGGATGTAGTCAACGTATCATGTTCTAATAAAATAATTTATTCACCGAAAAATACCTTATTTCGAAACAAAACCACTAGGTGGCAAATATATCCATTTCTAGCAATTTTAAAATGTCGCACTGTTCTTAACTAAATATATTATACTTCATTAAAGAGGTGGTTGTCGCTGAAAGTCAAAAATTGGGGTTTTAAGAAAATTCTCGGGATATTACAATTTGTTAGACTAAATAATTTTTTATTCTGATATATTTGAACAAAAATCTTGCACCCTACGAAAAATTGTTTCGGTCGGAAACAAGCTCATAGAAATGATGAATTTTTTTAAATGGATCTGCTTCGTGACTCACGAATCGTGAGTTTTCGAGTTATGACAAAGATGACAAGCTTAAATTAACAGGACAAAAAGTTGACAGACCACCTAGTTTAGTTTTTGAAAAAAACGGAATTTGGCTTGGCGGAAGTATCATAAAACGTATTTTAAGCTCTTTTTATTGGTCTCAATCAAAATGTATCTCCTTTCTGTATTTTTAAGTCACACATTCGAAACCCAAGAAATTTGAATTTATTTCATAGCTATTGAATAGCTGCTATTCTAGCTATGTATAAACATACAAAGTCTACCAATCTGCTTATGATATTTCATATTTTAATATAAGAACCATTAAAATAAAATTGAGAAACTTTGTTTATTTAGCCTCATTTAGCGACCACTACCCCCTTGATTATTTTAAGAAAATTTTCTGACTTAGATTTTTTCTAATTTATCTATTTGTTTTTCACCAAATTTTGCTATTTTAAGCGTTTCCTACACGTTAGTAATCCGGAATCGCTAAAACCGGAACTACCGAATTTGAATACCAAAATTCCTGCCCGGTATTCAGTTTCAGAACCGTATTTCTAAAGTTACGTGATCTGTTATGTAATCAACCGTATATTTATCCATTTTGGTGAAACAAAAATGATAATACGCCAAAACATTTTTCCTGAATAAAAAATTCGTAGTTTCCCGGAGCTTAAAATTCCTGTTCTGTAAACCCCTGTCATTTCCATCAATTTTTTCTGCCATGAAGATTGTTTAGAAACTGACGTTGAAGGGACAATTTTTTATTATTTTAACGCCGGATTACGAGGTCGATCGTTTGAATAAATAATTATTTTTTGGTTTTGAAAACCTAAAATTCTTGTAATGGCGGTTCTAATTTTTTTTCAAAATTAAAATCCAATTTTTTAGAGAGCTTTGTTTGGAGTCGATAGTAAAATGCCATATTTTCAAGTTAGAGCAATGCGAATGAAATGTTCTAAAACTCAAAAAATAGGAAATTTCAAGCTCAATGATAAGACATAAAACCACCAGAACTTATGGTCCATAAGTACAATTTATAAATATTTTAATTTCGCTAGATATAAATTTCAAAAATTTGATGACATCCTGAAAAAACTAAAGTTCGCTAAATTTAAAAAATGTTTAACCGATCCATATTTTTATAATAACTTTTTTAAGTAAACTAGTTAACATCGACTGCCATGGCATGTCATCTTGTTCTATTTGTTTAATAATTTAAAAAAAAGTTATTAGAATTAATGAATTTTGATGGTATTTTGCATATGCATGTTATTGCACGTTAAATAAAGAGTTTTTTTTTGTCTTTTTCGTATTATTACGCTTTTTCCAATGAGTTTATTAAAGGTAAATAAACGTGTTCTCCTTAAATGAAATGTGTCACCAGGGTTTTGGAAAGATTTTTCTCGCCTGTGAAAAGGAAAGATTTGCGTGGGTTTTCTTCCCCTTTTTTCTCTATTATTTACTTAAACCTACGCGCATGAAAGGCTAACGAGAATGAGTCATATGTACAGAGCTGCTCAAACGTGTATCAAAATTCCACCTCAAATATTTTATCATGCGCTGCTTCAATTTATTAATAACAGAAGTTTAAACGTCACGTGTGAACCAATATGATTATTACATAATATATTAAATTTTTATTGAAGAGAAGTTTAGACATCACTAAGTTTCATAATGAACCAATGAGATACTTCAAGTGGGACACAATATTTGCTTCCTCCACAATTTGTGTCAAGACCAAAATCCTTTATATAAAAGTGAAAATTACAAATTTATACATTTCACTATCTTGAGTCGTTAATCGACTTTTTGTTAAGTTTGAATGACGGGTAATTTCGAAAATAAATAATTTGAAAAAGTTTTATTGGTTAAAATTCAAATGCATTTTTGCCTAATATTGGAAGCTAAAAGTTGTAAAAAATTAAAGTCTCTCCTTATTTCTAAATAGAAATCTCAAGAATATTCAAATCTTGACAAGTAAGTATACAAGATAGATGATTTTCTAAAATTAAAGGTCCCTTTAAATAGGTCCCTTTAATAGAGGAAATCCAAAATTTTGGTTTTTGTCATTTATTGAAAAATAAACTGATAAGAGAGTGGTCAACGTGAAAAATCAAAAAATGACTTCTAAAAGTGCTTTAAATCGGTAAACAATTTAGATAATGATTATAATGCGGAAGTTTTAGCACTCTGGTTTTGGTTTATAAAGCTAATATTTCGATATTTATCAACTTGAAAGGTCTAATTGAGGGCGTTTGTGGATTGAATCGGACGTACGGTATAATATTTCTGGTAAGCTAGGAGTTAAAATTGAAAAAAACTTATTTTTAATTATTCGTGTCAAAATGCGGTACCCGTCTAAATTTAAAATAAAATCGTTTTGTCGTCATGTCAACAAATTAGGTTAACCAATTTGAAAACACGATTTATCAAAACTCGATCAAATAAATCTCTGATATAAAGGAAACTGAGATAATCCTTTTAGAAAATTTTCGATTCATGCAGAAAATTCGCATTTCAGATTCTATTTTGAGCATGGTTAATAGTGGTATCAAAAAGAAAATTTTCAGGTCAAAAAATTGATGGTTTATTGAAAAAAGCGATGAAATACTCAAATTAGATTCGCAACAGACACAAACGACCATTATGAACAACCTACTGTACATCATTTTCCATTATTAACTGTGATACCTAGATAGGAACATATAATTTTTTTAAATGTTTGACGAAACGACCAAATTATGCGAGCGAAACATTGTCGAAAAAGTTGCGGAAGGCTTAAAAATCTTAATTGAAATTCAGTAATTTTCATATTTTTTCCGTGCGATAAGACTATATTTTGCAAATAAATATTCGGAAAATTTTTAAGTTTTGTGAAAGTTTTTTTTTCTTAATTCTCCAGAAATAAACCAGACAAAAAGTTACTCATTTTAATTTTAATGATCTTAGAATTTCGTATCTATGGTCGGATTTTGGCATACTGATGGTTATTTTAAAATGTCTAATTTTACAAGGTATAATGATCTGAGAAATTTGCATTTTTGGTCGGATTTTGGTTATAAAAATACCGTCTTGAGAACCCGACCTACCTAAAAATACAATTTAACCTTTTCTGACAATTTTGTTAAAAGTATCTTGCCATATCTGGTTTTTCGCGGTTTTGAATTTTTTCCGTGCTCCGTGGTGCGCACTTTTATGGCGGTCTGTCGAGTGATTAGTGGTCAAAAATGGCTTTTGTGGTCAAAGATTTTCGGTCGATTCGACTATGACACAATTTAATGCAGCAAGGGCCGCGGCGTGAGATTTTAAGGGGGGTGCGCTTTATGTGTCCGAGGAATTTAGCACAAGTGGTCTCATGGTGAGCATCAGACTAATTCGCTATAGCTGTTAAGGAGTGTTAGCTTGAACTTTTCATGGTTCCAAAATCTCCATTTTTATGGAATTGAACTTAACCTCATCTGTGCAACACTGTTTTGAAACACAGAGACTAAGGTGCTACAGGTTTTTCAGCATTGGAATTCTACGATATTTATGGAAAAATGAAAAATTACAAATTATTTGTTCAGAATTTTTCAGAGACCAAGAAAATTTTTTCGAAAATTTCAAAAAATCCGGGCTTCTCTTTGGTCAAAAATCGACTTTATCAAACTTTATCAAATTTTCTGATTTAAAATGCTATTTTCGTACAGAAATATTGATTTTTGGAATTTGGCTATATTCCCTATTCACACTTTTGTGAATATTCCGGCCCTGATTAGGAAACGTGTGTTTTTAAGTAGTAGGGCCGAGATATTTCACAAAGTGTGAATAGGGGATATGTAAGAAAATGATCCTCGAAATAACCCCGTTGTCAACTCAAATAAAAAATCCAACAAGGTCTAGAATAACCTGTAACAGCCTAACAGAGACCAAGAATATTATGGGGAAATATCATTTTGGCCAGTGGAATATTGGAACAGACCCTGAAAGTTCCCCTTGTTATTAATTTTACGAATTTTGGTGCCTTTTAAAATTTCTCATCAGCCGGAAATGCATTATTTCGATCCAAGTTTTTGTTATATGCTGCATATAATATGCAGTTAGAACAGCAGTTGAACCAGATAAGAACCTTAATATACTTGTGGCCCATAAGTTATGGGAGTAACTTTTGAAGAAAATTTTTTTGGCCCTATTAATTTTTACACACGACACCACCTGGTGGTGCAAATAGAACTTTGTTGTATTTTGACACTGGGACGAAATTTGAACCTATAAATATGCTTATGGGGGTTATTTATACAAATAAAATCCATAAACCTTAGTGGTCGACACTTATAAATCGTGATTTTTATCGAACGAAAATAGTTTTAAATAATTTTGTTCGCTTTGATGGGTCAATTTTACAATTTTTATTGGTGAAAAAACGACAAAAGTTAATAAGGACATATATTCATATCACAATTCACACTGAAAAATGATTTTCAAATAAATTACAATTCTTGATTCTGATTGGATCAAAATTCAATCAATCAAAATCAAGCTGAAACTTTAAAAAAAATCCTAAGAAAAAATCAGTATTTGTCACAAACGAAACATCTCGCGTAATATGTATATTTTGAAATGTTTTTAGCATAAAAATGTGCACAAACTCGGACCTCCTACATCACCACTTTTCTATGAATACAAAAAAATGAAAAAAACTAACACATAATGCGTACCTCCTTAGAAAAACTGTGAGGGATGGTCAAATTCAAAATGTATTTGAAGTTTTGATTTAATCGAAAAATGAGTCTTGACCACCTCGATTTTCGTGGTAAGACAATTGATGGTTGACCACAAATAATACTATGGTGGTCAATAAAAGTGATTTAAGGAGCACGTATTTATTGATACAAATGAATAGTGTGGCCATTTGTGAAAAAACAGAAACATATCAGAAATTTATATTCTAAATATATGTGGTTTAAACTATGGTAAGACGAGAGTCTTAGCTTACCCAGAAGACGAAAAAACAACTCGATGGCTCTTCGCAGAAATCCACCATTATCTCTGGTAAACCCTTTTTCTCTGTCTAGACATTAATGATATAAATAATATCATATATTGTTTTCATCAAAATTGTCGCGTATAATCATTTTCAAATTACTGAAATATCTTATTTCTTATATAGCCTACGCTTTCTTTTTTTCTTCTTTGAGAGTCAAAGTTATCTAGTTTTCATCGTATCGTTTTTGTCATGCGAAAAATTCTAAAATTTTGATGAAAATCGATAAAAACTTTTCGTTAGTTTAGCAAATATGGGCTCAGGAAATCTGCCTTGTTCAAATGTTAAGCAATTTGTTGGTGCTTACACTTTGAAACCTCATTTAAATACAGTGGTGTCAAAATTGTCCGAAAAACCTTACGCTTTTTTAATTTTTAAATCATGTTCCTTCATTTTAAATTTGTCCAATTTTCGAAGAAGAAAATCGAAAAATTCTAACTTCTTCGAGGTGTAATTCATTTTTCAGAAAACGTGAAAATATCAAATGTGAGCATCCCTTTAAATATCATGTTGAGATACCGTAAAAATTGTATTATAAAAATCGTAGACTCGGAAGTGAAATTGAAATTAGCATTACAGAATAAAAATGGAAAACTTATCCGTGATTGAAGGTGAACGGATAAGAAAAATAGCAAAAATATCTCGCTGGGGTGTCTTGTGACGTGTTCCGAAAATGTCTTACGCAATTCAATTATAGTTCCATCTCACTTTGATGCCGCAGCACCCCTTAAGGAGGTGATCACGGCAATTTTACAAGTTTGAGAAATATTTCGACGAAAGAGGCGACACGAAAATCAATCAATTTAGTATCTGGGATTTCCAAGTCAAAAATGTTACGGAAATTTTTGGCATGAATAGAACCCAAAAAAAAACTCCAAAAATGTGACATACTGTAGGTGGATTGTCGGACCATTTAAACTCTTGTTAAATTGCTTACGATAATTGGTCGTTTTTCGGATCATTTTTCAATTCCGGAAAAAGTGATAAATGATAAAATTACCATCACAACACTAGCTACCTAATCAATTATAACTGGATATATTTCATCTGGTATTGTCAAAATTGGTATTAGATAAACTCGGATTGACCTAATTTTTTTTATTTATTTAAGCATAAAACTAGAAATTGCCCGTGAACCTTTTAAGCCTTGTTAACCCTCTTAACTCACTTTGTCTTCAATGACGCGATTTTTTAAGTGAAACGTTAACGAAGTTAACCATCAGAATAACCGCTCTACGATTAACTATTTGGAGTTTTTCAGCTTTTAATTCAATTTCGGCAATAAACATTTGTGCGCAAAATTTCTTTTGAGCCATTATGCCTGACGAATTATTACGAAAAAAAACTTAGTGGTCATTTATCAGAAGAAGATAAATTAAGAAACAAATGAAATCGAGAAAAATATATAATAAGTGCATCGGGATCTTTTTCGATATATTTGTATTTTCACTATTATTAATCACATGAAATACCAAACCAGGTACTCATTTGAGTTGACGATAAAAATAAAAATAATACTTCAAATGATCATTTAATTGAATCTTTCCAAAAAAATCATCACCTCAAATGAGCAAGCATAATTTTAAATAAGAAAGCGGTATCTAAAAACGCGATTCTTTAAATAAGTATTTGGAATGTGCATTATTTTAACGCTTTTCAAAAGCAGTAAAAAGCAAAAGCATGGTATTATACCAATGGTATATCGAAATATTGATATTCGAAATTAGTCAAAAACAAAAATCAATAAAAAAATTATCAAAATGATCGATTCTGATTGGTTTAAATTTCGACCAATGAAAATTTCAAAATCAATGTACTTTATTTCCCCAAAATTTTGACTAACTGTAATGCAATTTTTCTTCATCAATAATTTTGACCAACATTTTTCTAAGTTTGAGCTACCAGCTGGCCTCGGACAGCCTGATATGCAAAACTGATTCAATTTTCGCTTAGTTAATCATTTTTGTTCTCGAAACGATGATTATTGAAAAAAACTGACCATAAAGATATTTCATTAGAAATTGCTTTTGGCAATAGAATTCAAGTTATTCTACTTTATTATAATGTTTTGGAGAATTTCTTTGCAAATAAATTCAGAACTTGCTCTTGTAGTCGTTTTGATATAAATTTGATTAGACAAATTATCTCAAGCACTTACATTTCCGTCTATAACTAATTTCAATTTCAAGGGTTGATTATGGTCTAAAATTATTCTGAATAATATCTTGCTGAGTCATGCTTTTTTTTGAAAAAATTGCAAAAAAATATTTATCGTTTAATTGATTTTAAATGACACACAATCCCAAATTCTTTAAAACTGCATTATAAACATAAAATTATCTTCAAAACAACCTCAAAATCTCTGAAGACGTTAGAAATACCTTAAAACCTGTACATATTACTTTTGATCTATAAAAAAATGAAATCGAGAAATTTATATCTTAACATAAATCTACCTGTATTTGCTAACAGAAGAAAAAACTTATATTTTAACTGGCTTTTATTTTCATATAATTTCAGAAATTTAATAAAAAATTGAAAAAAATTTCAATGGTTTAAAAATGTATTTTCGGTTATCAGAAAAAAAATCCAACTTCATTAGTTTTAATTGTTTCCTTGAATAATAAATAAACAGTATTTTGAATAGTCTATTTGTATCATTAAGAATAATCATGGATCAAAACGAAAATATTGAAAGTTTCAAGCGTGTAATTATTATTCAGTAAAACAATCAATTTGTACTGAATACGATATGTCATGCAAATTTTAATTCCATCGAAGAGAGGGTATATGTTCTAATTATTTTCTGAAAATATTTCCGAGGAAAATATGTGCTTGGATGCCCGAGAACAGGAAAAATCAGCAATTACCCATTTTTGAGAAAAAACTGTTTATCCTTTTCCCAACCGAAGTGCATCTTAAAAATGAGACTAACCCTATAGCGCGTGTTCGAATCCCACTAATGTTGTCTGAATGCTTGTCTTAGTGATTGCTTTAGTGATTACGCACCGATCAACTTCAGCGGTCCCAATATCAAGCACCCTTGCCTATTTGCATACCCAAGATAATCACTAGGACAACATTAGTGGGATTCGAACAAGCCCTAGAGGGTCAGTCTCATTTTTAAGATGCACTTTGGTTGGGAAAGGGATATGTTTGTCAGTTTTATCAGAAAAAACTACAGAACCTTAACTATTGTTAATATACCCTCCCGTTTTTCGACCATTTTACTTCGAAAATATCAAATCTTTTCAATCTATAATTTTAATGAAAAAAATTGAAGTAATGATAGAATTTGGCACTCAAGAGCCAAAACGGCGTAAATTTCATTTTTGGTCACCTTGTGGTCAAAATAAAGAAGAACTATAAAGCGAAGTTTTTTGGCTAGGAAATTTTTGAACTTTTGAGGGTTATCTCGTAAAAATATGGGAAAATCAGTTTCGACCTGGTACACCCTCATCATGAGGGCCTCATGGAAAACGTTTTTATATTAAAATATCATTTAATTCTTTATTTAATATACAATAATTATATACAAGAAAAAATGAAAAAAGCTTAAGAAATTCAAATTCCGTCGATATTTCCGTCGAATATAAACAAATGCTGTTTAAATTCAGTGTAAAATTTGGCTTAAAAATGTACAACACCAAAATTTGTGTATTGAAGAAATATTGGATAATAGTATGTTATTCCACGATCAGTCTGATCTTCTCCCTGACACTGGTTAACCGCGGTTAAATTCAGCTCAGAACATGAAATTTTCGCGAAATGTTTTTTTAGCTCGGTGGGCTGCCTTTTTAAGTCAAACTGCCAGATATCAAAAACTTCTAAAAAAGGGAAATTTCTTGTTTAGAAGAATAATACTGATAAAACAGCAGGGGATGTCAAAATTTAACCAGAGATCAAATGGACCCGTAAGAGTTCGTCATTATGTAACGATAGGAACCGACAAAAATTTGAAGGAGGAAATACCAAAAAGTTCCAAAAATAAAAATTATATCTGACCGTGCGATATGACAGTCTTTCAAAATACAATTTTTATTCAAATAAATCACGTGTTTTTATCTGGTAATTAAAGAATTTTAAGAAAAAGTACTGTATCATAAGACTATAAGTACTAGGTAAAATACAAGTTTGGGAAACCCGGTCTAGTGTACAAAAGATGAGTCATTTTCGAACTATAAAATAAAATTAAAAACAAATTCTTGAGAAAATCGCGCTCGTATTTTGAGTCTTTTTTTTAGAAATTTTGCAATTTCATCCCTTTATTTTATAAAATTTTCGAAATGTTGGACTGAAATGTCCTGAATTCGACTCTGAGAGTTGAGAATAGTCAGTTTTGAACAGATCAAAAATTAACTTCTAAATTATTTCTCATGGTTATCTGACAATTTCGCTTTTTTTAACAGTATTAGCATTTTCAAAGAGATAATCTGATTTTTACAATTTTAAGTTCAAAAATATAAAAAGAATCTAGAACGCTCAAAAAATCAGAAAAAATATAAATCAAAATGTGGGCATTTTTTCATGCTGGTTGGTTTCAAGAACAGTTTTAACAAGAAGTTGATACAAATAATGCTTTGGTGATGAAACTTTTTCAAAAACTCAAACTTTCAACTCGGCAATTTTCTAAAATATATACTGTATAGGTTTTTTAGCGAAAATAGCTTAATAATGCAAGATTTAAACTTAAAACCATCTCGATGCATATTGGTCAGTTTCTTTATTAATCTGTGGTCGTTTTGTCCTTTTAAAAAAGCCCCGTTCTTTCTTTGTCATAGTCAGTAACTTCTAAATCATATTAAAATGAATTTAAAAATTTCACATTTTTGAGGTATTTCTGAGGTTTTTTTAGAGATTTGTTGGAGGCGGTTTGAGGATAATCATTATATTTCTAATGCTAGTTTTTGGTAGGCTTGTTTATAATTTGAAATTTACTAGAAGATAAATATTTTTAATACAAGTTTCTTCAAAAATAGCATAGATTGAGGGTTTTAGATCCATATAAACATAGAAATTAGATGCGGCATAACTTATGAGGCATAACTTATATTGAAGCAATATTTAAAAACAAAAAAATGATCAAAGGAAGAATACTGCTTATGTTTAACAATTTTAAAAAAATAATATTTGTCTGAATTGAGGAAAGTGTGTTAAATTATTCTCCGAAATTCCCATTATTAAATGACCTTAAAAACTTGACAGTTTTTTAGTTGGGTCAATCATGGGAATTATAAATTGGGCAAAAAAAGCTTTTCACGAAAGATTCGTGGTAGCAAGTGTTGTCAAGGGTTTTCTGAAAATAAAGGCAAGATTTAAGTTCAGCGAAGTAGTAAAGTGATTGGCAATTGTATAGCTCGCTGTGATTGGATCACTCCAAAATGATAAGCGCTTTTCATTAGACATAAAAATTAATTTCCACAAAACGAAATGTTACCTTTTTACTGGTAAACTGGTCAGTGGATTGCAAGATCAAAACAAATTGCAATATATCAACGGAGTATACATTTTTGGTCGACAAAATTTTTGGTCCACTTTTTTAAAATGGCTATCTTTTGCTATGAAAAGTTCGTAGGCGGAAATCAGCAGTACGAGTAAAATTCGAATTTACGAAATGTTTCATTGTTCGATTAATTTGTCTAATTTTGCATTAAAACAAGGTGGTTTATGTCATAAAAAAGGTTTTTTGCGCCTACGAATTTTTAATAGCAAAAGATAGGCGAAAAAAAGTCGACCAAAAATTTTGTCGACCAAAAATGTATACTCCTGTATCAACTCATGACCCTTGGAATTTTTTTAATCGGATGTACCATTCTCGAAAACATACAAAAGCCTTTGATTATTACTTTTTTACTTCGCTAAACTTAAATCTCGCCACAATGTTTCTGACTTATTTTGGATTTTGAAAAAATTGCGAAACGTTGCAGTTTACTAATATTTTCACTGATGAAATGCAAAAAAATCGAAGAAAATCTTAAAGTAAACAGATTTTGTAAACGCGAAAATTATCCTATTAATCTGCTTGGCTCTGCGGTAAAACCTGGGAATATTTGTGTTCTAAACTTCGAATTTGCGGATTTAGATGAAAGTTTGAGATAGTATTGCTTAATTCATGATACTGTAGACTATCTCTACGGTTTAAATCGCACACTTTTTTCAATTTTATGGAGTAGTTTGATGTTAGAGAACTGTTTCTAATGACATCCAAAATCCGATAATAATGATCAATATCTTTTTATTGCCATTAATTAAAGCTTTGCCTGTATATAAAATGCGTGAGTGTAAAATAATGCTAACTTAGACGCTGATTGGCTCAGAACTTTATATTAGAAATGCTGAAATTTGTCGAGCCAATCACGGTCCGACTAAGTGCTGTCTGATCCCAGGCAATATTATTTAGTCAAATATTTAATTAAGGAAAATGAAGGGATATACGGAATTTTTTCCAGATTTTGTTGTTATGGCAAAAAAGTATGAAAATTTATTACCAAATTATTTCGAGGTCGACTCCTTTTTAAACAATAACAGTACTCTCATGAGAAAATTTATCTCTTGATTCTACGGTCACGTGCTTTTTAGCTTAACTGTAATGGGTAACTGCAGACAAACAACTTCTTAAAATCGGTTGTCTTTTTTTTCGAAAATGTTGCTTCAAATTCAAGTAAATCACTTATACCGTTCATATAATAAGGAAAAAAGACATATTCAATTGACTATGTGATCAAATTGAGTAGCAAATAAATATTCAAATCTTAAAAATGTTCTGATAAATTACAAAAAATGAACAAAAATGCAAATCTATTTTTTATGTTTCTGATTTATACAAATTCAGTTAATATAAATTCTTATTTTTTTCACGGTGATGTTCTTAATTTAACTTATTAAAATTTATCGGTAAAAAATTGTTCAGATAACGTGTGATGTGGGAATCTTTCGTCTCAAGACTCTCCTGCTGGGGTATTCGTTTATTATCGTTGGATGCCTCAGCATGACCATATTTATATTTTGGAATTTCAGCCGGCGGAGTATTTCCGTGTTGAAAACGTTCTTTTAAACAGGAACCTTTCAGCTAAAAATACCTCTTTTTAGAGGTTGCTTCAAGAAGGTGTCCTTTTGCAGGTTTCTTAATTTCAAAGAGTAATTTTTGAGTCACTGACTGCTGTTTGTGGTGTAGAAACTATGCGAGCTATTTTTTGGATATAATTTTATTGAACAATTTATATTGACCAAAAGGACAACTTATTATTGACCAAACGCTTGTTGACTCGAAACACTGATTTAGGTTGATAAAAAAGTTAAGCAGTCACTCTGAAAATATCCAGAGGCTGTAAAAGCGAATTACAGGTACTTTTATTTGATAAAATACAACGTTTCCGCACGAATCCTTAATTCGAAAAAATCATGCGGCCATTCAGTGTCTAATTAACACATGAAAACATAAAATATCACTTGATGTCTATTCTGTCATCAGCTTTTTTGTACAAGACAGGTAAAAAGTCTAATAATCGAGTACGCTGTTTAACAAAAACAGTAATGCCATGCGAAAACTTATATCTTGATTATACGGTCACGTGTATTGGACTTGATTTACTATTAAAGGCCACTCTTCCGGGATTTAAGATATTGTAATGAAGAAAGCAAGGGAAAAAACTTTCTGAAATCGATTGGCCTTTTTTTGGGAAATTTTGCTTGAAATTCAAATTGCTGTTCGTGGTATATAAACTTTTCTAACTATTTTTTGATAAAATTTTATTGAACAATTTATATTGACCAAAAGCACAACTTATTATTGACCAAAAACTAGTTGACTCGAAACACTGATTTAGATTGATAGCCAAACTTTAGAGGTTACTGTAAAAATATCTGGAGGCTGTGAAAGCGGATTACAGATAGTTTTATTTGATTAAATACAACGTTTCGTCATGACTTTTTGAAAAATTATGCGGCCACATTTAGTGTGAAATTTACTCATGATGATATATCGATAATTATACCTTGGTAAGTCTAAACACTTTTAACTAGTTAAAAAATAGGGAAAAAGTGTCTGGACTTACCAAGGTATAATTATCGATATAAGATATCACTTCATGTCTACTATGACATGATGTCATTGACATCAGCACTTTTGCCACAAGACAGGAACAAAAGTCTAAGAATAGTTTGAAGTTTCTCCGCAAATTTTTCGCGGTTATTCGAGTTCTTAAAACAAAAACAGACCTGTCATGCGAAACCTTGTAGGCTATAAGTTATAGCTGGATTATTCGGTCACGTGTTTTTGGCTATACTGTAATGAAGAAATACTTCAGGCAACAAGTTTATTTAAATCAGTTGGCTTTTTTTGTTCGAAAGTTTTGCTTTTAATTCAAATTGTCAGTTGTGGTGTGAAAACTATGCGAACTTTTTTTTTAATATAATTTTATTGATCAATTAATATTGACCAAAAGCACAAGTTATTATTGACCAAAATCTTGTTGACTCGGAACACTGATTTAGGTTGATAACCAAACTTTAGAGGTTACTGTGAAAATATCTGGTCTCTGTAAAAGCGGATTACAGGTAGTTCTATTTGAGATAAAAAATACAAAAATATGTCACCATTTAGTGTAAAATTAACCCATGAGTACATAAAATATCACTTTACTATATTACTATCGCTCGAATATCCACTTTGACATTTGTTCTCACGCTACACGACAAAAACCGTACAAAATTGTCAACGTTTAAAAAACGGGGTGTTGACCGCTGAAATTGATCATTAAATGGATAAAGAACCCTTAAGGGGGTTCTATAGGCAGCCTATATCTTTTGTTATGTAAATCCAATTGACTGGATTTTTACAATTTTTTATCTCCGCTAATCCTGTTTAATTATATTAAAGAGCAAAAATTTCAAAAAATCAATATTTTGGAATGTTTTTTTTTATAAAATTCGAAATAAGCTTATTTTTGAGTATAATATAGGTTCTATAAGGCAATCGTCATCTTTCTAACTAAACGAGCTAGAGGTCGAATTTTACGATTTTTGAAACTCAAACGTGGCTTTTCTTAGTCATAAAAACTAAAAAAAATCGGAAAAAAATGGCAAAAATCTTTTCGAAAAAAATATTAAAAATTCTATTTGATGTCACATAAAAATGTTTCTTTCGCGCCAACGAAATTTCGCCACTTATATACCGTCAGAAACATTCAACTTGACGAATCGTTTGGTACACTAGAAAATGTCATACATGACATTGAATGTCAAAAAATAATTTCAATCCAATACTCCTGGGAGTTAAAAAATAATCGTACAATCATGACAACAAAATTTTGTTGAAAATTATTACAAGAAACTATAGTGTGCACGAAAAAATATGTTTGCCAGTAGCAATAAAAAAAATACAACTTTCCGTGGTCCAAAAATAGCAAAAAAAAAAGGTCCTTTTCGCCAGCTTTGAACCCTTTTCTAGTGAGAAAATTAGAAAAATGGACAACAATTTTTCCGCCTTTGAATTTCGCAGATAGAGTAAATTTGAAACATTTCCCTAATAGAAGAAAAAAAAATACGCTTTTTCAAGACTATTTTTCTGCCCTGGTTAACCTCATTTACCGGTTGGTTCAACATGCTATCTTAAAAATTATAATTTAAAACGTCTCTTGAGAGATACGAAACTAACTTATCAGAATTGTTTATTCACTTCCTAATGTCTATAGCCGAGAGAAATAAGCAATTCAAAAAGTCCATTTTGCCTAAGAACCCTTAAGGGGGTAGCGTCGGCACTCTTTTAGAGTACTTTGGGGTTAAAAAATAGCACGAAATATGCTAGGAACACTCAGAAAGCATAACTTATAAAAAAAAAATCCAAAAAAGTTCGAAATTTTCATTATTTCAGAATTTTCCTGATATTTTTTTTGGAAAAAGATTGCAAACCGACTTTTCCGACCAGAAAAACTCAAAAGCTGTACGCAGATTTTTTTAATCAGTGAAACTCAAGCTTTAATTTGGTGGTACTTTCGACTAAAATCCGGACGACTTCATTTTCCAAGATTCACTTTCGTTTACTAAAATGCGATTTATCTAAGAAGTTCAACAAAACATTTTCAAAATTCTCACCAAATCAAAACTAAGCAGAAAACATATTCCTCACATCTTTTCCCGAAACTAATACTGCATTCTGAAAGTAACCTAGGAGGAGATAGATTTTAACAGCGAAAAACCTTGAAAATTAGGAGGTTTTCGCAGTTAGAAACAACAAGTTTGAAATTAAAAACCTCCGCGAGGCCAAAATAACCACATCAAGTGTTTTCCGTGGTTCATGCCAAGTTTGAGTGAAATCGTAATGCCGAAGCTGCTAGGAGGAGATAGATTTAAACGTTAGGTGTTCTAAAGAACCCGCCCGCAATGGTGGTCACCAGGGTCGACCAAAAATTATTCTGATAAAATTATATTGTAGATCAAGGATAGATCAACCATAGGGCTGATCTCCATAAAATCCAGAGTTGTATAATTGCCTGGTAAAATAAAATTGTGTGTCAATCAGGATTGATTTTGTGTACCGGATTTGCAGTTTTTACCTGAATTTACCTTATTGGATATTTCCAGCTTTGCCTGTCGAGAGCTACCAATAGTCAAATATTGTAAATGGTCAGGCTATGCCGCTACTTCATGAATGAGCGAAATACGAAATGCGAGAAGATTATGATTGCGCGCCTCACCCAAATTCAAAACGGATTTTATTGGCTTATTCCTGCAAATTCAGGTTTTTGATTGCACCTGCGAGTATCCGCGGAAGGATACATTTTCAAATTGGCTGAATTGTAACGCCTACGGTTTTGATCCAATAAATGTGTTTGATGAATTATATAGTCCCAAACTAACTTGTGTTGATTTTTTTTCCAAGTCTTTAGTGAGTTTGAGTCGAAAAAATACCATTCGAAAAAATTGAAGGACAAAAAAATATTACAAGTTCAAACAGAGTATAAAATATATAGCTACCCCGCTTTTTTACTCTCTTCTCATCTTTTTTCAAAGAAACTCTCCCCTCTCCTTTCCTATTATTTGTCTAACTCTCCTGTTCCTAGGAAATTCTGTAACTAGGAATGCTCGAAAAAAGAAGCTCTTGTTCTCTCCTTTCCAAAAACGTGAACATCTGTAATACAACGGTTAAAATTGATTGAGTTGATCAATTTAAAGAAAAACATTCTATTAAAGTTTGAAATGATTGTTTGCATGATTGGTCCAGCTATTTATGACGCGCGCAATGTGTTCAAAATGTGAAATTTTTTTTCAAATACATTAATCACTTTAAAATCACTAAATCATATTTTAATCTAAGCATAACAGTTTTTTTGAACGATGCACAAGAAATGTAGCTAAGCCCCAACAAACTTATAAATTTTCGCCGAACTTGCCAACATTTGTCTAATTACATTAACCATTTGTGAGAAAGGACATTTTTGTTAAACGAATTCGAATTTTTAAGAACGATAATAACTTTCCTGTCTAAAATGTGATGAATTATGCATTGTAATAGAATTATTGAAAGATAAAAAAGCTGACTTTGAATTAATTTAAAATTGCAGCTATGCACAGCTGATTTGAGCAAGTTTTTCAAATTCGGCAATTGAACCTAGGTCCTTTGAGGAAAATAAAAAAGTTATGCGTGCCATATTAATTATTCTAATTATTCTCAAAAAATATAGCAACTATTGTTTTTGGATAATAATGATATATAAATACAAATATAAAATTTAAACTAATTTATTTTCCGAATTTTAAGGGCGGATAGCGCTCGGCAAAAAATGTACTTTTGTACTCCACTTTTACCAGAATACAAACTGCTTTGGACTTTGAGAATAGCCATTTGGTAGATCTATCTCTTAATCTAAAAAAAAATAATGTAGATAATTTTTTGGCCGACCGCGGTGACCACCATGCCAGCGAATTCTCAGAACCCTAATCAAAATTTCAAAAATCTATCTCCTCCTAGAGGCTCCTATGAACACACGGAAACACTTATGGTTGTTAATATGATGGTGAGATTTTTTTAAATGTCCCAACGTTTTTCTAAAAACTAGCAAAAAAAAGCCTTACATTTCAAAAGTTTTTTGCTATCAAAAATCTATCTCCTCCTAGGTTAACATCTCAGAATGGCAGTATAAATTTGAGAAAAAGATGGAGAAATATGTGTTATGTTATTATGATGGTGCCAGAATTTTGAAAATGTTATGTATATTCTGGAAATCTTGCCATTTTAGTAAACCGGAAGTGAAAACTGGAAAATAAAGTCTCGGATTTAGTCAGAAAGTACACCAAATTAAAGGCTGAGTTCAACTGATCAAAAATCTGCTTGCAGCTTTTTGATATTTTAGTTTTCTGGTCGAAAGTGGTTTCGAATGTTTTCCAACATAAAAGTAACTCGGAAAAATTCTGAAAAAAAATGAAAATTTCGATTTTTTTTTCTTTTAATAAAATTTATGCTTTATTCTGAGTTCACCAGCAATTTCGTGGCTATTTTTACACCAACAAAGTACCCCTAAAAAAAACCCCTTAATAATAAACTTACACCATCTACAAAGCACGTCTCAATGTTTTGCTTCCGTTTAGAATTTTGATAATTACTATCCGCTCAATCCAAAACACGTCAAATTTGGCCAAGACCATACGGGTTTGCCAGATTAAAAGCCTTTTGATTGGCGGATAGTTATTTATGCAAAAATGAAAAATGTGACATGCTGTATTTGTACAGGTTATCTGCAAATTTCAAGACGTTTAATAATAGTTAAAAACACTTATATGATATTTTGCTTACTTTGTGATCCGAGTATTTATTCGAGACCTAACATCAGAAGCACTTGTAGTGTTAATTAGCTTCAATCCATCCACCCAAGCTTAACCTATTGTAACAAAAAGATATTTTATTGTCCTTACTTATTAGTATTTCTAAATCGCATCAAATTATTCAAAATTTTCCTAAAAAACTTATAGACCGCGCATGGAAAATTTTCTCTCCCTCTTATTAAACGTGATTCTAAAAGCAAAGATTCATTGGATTAAAGAGTTTTGGGAATTGTGAAAGAACTTGCGCGCCTGTAATTGGCTGCCTCTTTTCCACGTTATCACCACCACCTCTAATTTTATTTCACAAAAGTTTTAAAATTTTTATAATTATTTTCTATAAAAAACGGGAAATATTATTTCTTTTGTCAAAAAATGGGACTAAAACATACTTCAAATTAAATAATAAAAAAAATAATAACCTGTATTTGACCCTTATGGCCACAAAGATTGATCTGGACTGCTCGTTGATGGTCACAAGAAGGAATCGATCCAAACCGAATTTTTTCCGCCAACCGCTCGAGGATGACCGGAGTCAGATTAACCCGCAGCCTGCTTGCCTTGTTTTAATAACTAGAAGGAGGTTACAAAATACATTTTTTCCGAGGTTAACAGGCTCGGTGAAGTTTTGAAACGAAGGCAAAATAGTTCATAGGAAATTCGTTAGTTCATCAAACACGTGGTATCAAGATTTTATAAATTTTGAGGAATTTTTAAACTGATTACTGGGCCTACAATTTATTTTCAAAAATTCTGATTTATGAAAGCTCTAAAAAGTTGGACAAAAGAATTAGTGCTCCGCCTTCCTTTGTAGAAATAAATAAGGCAATTCGAGCCACTATTGCTAATTAAATTACTTTTGGCGAATTCGCTAGAAAAAATTCTCACCTCACTCTGAAAAATTATGGATTTCGAAAATGATTGTAATAATCGAAAGCTTATGCCAAGATTAGTTTTACTAAAGAAGAAATGAACAAATAAAATTTGGTCATATCTAGACTAGAATCTAGCTGAAAATAAAAGTAAGTTAATTGAAAATTTCATGAATGGGTAAGAAATAAAGCGTTAAACGGTTGATAATGAAGAAAAACTTCTTGCTTTGCACACAATAAAGTGGTATCAGATTTTGCAAAAATTTGATCAAAAAGAAGCAGAAGATTCTTTTTTTTCAATAACATCTCATAATAATCTCAAAATCAAAACAATAATAAATAAAAGCTCTGATGAACGTATAAGATGTTTTGAAATATTAAACAAACTGGAGACAAAAATAATTCAATTGATTATAGAATCTGGATTTATACCATCAGTGCTCTTAGTAAGAAGTAAGTAAGAATGTGGTTAAATAAAACATGTTCCTTGCATGACCAATTCCAACGCTGGACCATACACCTGTGAAGAAAATAAGATCGAAACGTTTCCTTTTCGAAATTTATATATAAAAAAAAACTTTACTTCTTATTCGAATATTGATACCAATTGTGCATATTCATCAGTTTAAAGCGTTATTAAGGAATGTTTGAGACAGTTACGAATATCAAAAAATGGTATAATTGAACGAAGTGAATTTGAGATAACGAAACAAAATGCACGTTTAATTTCGATTCATTGGATAAAGACGAATGTTGAACCAATTCAGCAAGAGTGGCATTATTTCGAATTCCAAATCAAGTTCGCGATCTCTAAAATGCAAGCCTAAATTCAAAATACAGTTATTTTGGATAATTCATTATCAAATCACAGAAGAGTACAAATTCGAATGAAAAAGTACGCTTGTGAACGATTGTAAAAGACCATCTTACAAAACTTTAGTTAAACCATGCCGTAAACAAATTTTTTTTTCATCATTAATTACTCAAATTTTTTAACATTTATGGTAAAATTCCGATTCCTTTAATAATAAACCGCTGAAAAGCCTGAGTCCACGGTAATCACAGAACATGGGAAAGCTTCATTATCTAAATTTCCGCAAAAAAGTTTCTCCATAATGCTACCAGAATGCAGCCGCCACTTCGGAGGGTTGACGATACACTTAAAATAAATTAAAGGATAAAATTGATAAATATATTTTAAATAAAATTGAAATTTAAGAAAACTTCCAGAAATTATAAATACATTTTTCACAAACTATAAAAATGTCAGTATCCCTGCACGCAATAAAAGTAAACATCTATAGATCTATACGACCATTCCATTATAAGTTCGTAGATTAGTCACAAAACCGAACAAAATGAACAAAATTACTCGAATAATTTCATTTAACTTTTATAAAAACACAAATAATAATTTTTGATAAAAATAGGAAAATGGTAAACGATTTGGGACCAATTTTTGTCTATTTTCTCTCAGATTTTCTAGCCATTTTGGAAATCAACTAAGAACTCAACCGGAATTAATTTTGGTTTTCATAAAGCCGCAAATGAAACAATTTAATCCGATTGAGTTCTTTAATATTATGGCTAGAAAAAAAGAATACGAAAAAATTGTCATCGTACTTTCTTCATTCTAATTTTGACTTATAAATAAGTTTTTAAAAATAAAATTTCGATTTCGAGATTTTTTTCCATTTTTGCGTCATTTTGAGCTAACTACGAACTTTATGATGAGTCGTTTTCCAGAAAGCCAAATTAAGCGGTTTTGGAAATCCTTTTCACTGTTAGTCCTCTAAGTTTGGTATCATCAGGAAGTTAAATATATGGGCCAAATATCATTCGACAAAAAAATTCTCTGTAAACCCGGTTATCATAAAATTTCTCGAATTACGTGAAAATGATCGTAAGCAAATGAACCAATACGGTCTCACAGAATTTATTGATAATTTTGCAAAGCTTTTTCCGACTATCACCCTACNAAATAGCACGAAATTGCTAGGGAACACTCAGAAAGCATAAACTTATTAAAAAAAAAATCCAAAAAAAAGTTCGAAATTTTCATTTATTTCAGAATTTTTCTGAGTATTTTTTTTTTGGAAAAGATTGAAACCGACTTTTCGACCAGAAAAACTCAAAAAGCTGTACGCAGATTTTTTAATCAGTGAAACTCAAGCTTTAATTTGGTGGTACTTTCGACTAAATCCGACGACTTTCATTTTCCAAGATTTCACTTTCGGTTTACTAAAATGCGATTTTCTAGAATTCAACAAAACATTTTAAAATTCTTCACCATCAAAATAATAATCTTTTCCGAAATTAATACTGGATTCTGAAATGTAACCTAGGAGGAGATAGATTTTTAACAGCGAAAACCTTGAAATTAGGAGGTTTTCGCAGTTCTAGAAAAAACTAGTTTGAAATTAAAAAACTCGCGCCATCAAATAACAATCATAAGTGTTTCCGTGGTTCATGCCANATTTTGAAAATTCGGTTAGGTGTTCTAGAACTCGCCGCATGGTGGTCACCAGGGTCGACCAAAAATTATTCTGATTAATTGATATTGTAGATCAAGGATAGATCAACCATATGGCTATTCTCAAAAGTTTCCAAGCAGTTTTGTATTCTGGTAAATTGGAGTACAAAAGTACATTTATGCAACCGCTACCCCCTTCATGTAAAAATGCAGCCGATTTGAATGATAAGAAATGCGAGAATATGATTGGCGGCCCTCCCCAAATTCAAAACGATTTTATTGGCTTATTCTGCAATTCAGGTTTTTGATTGACTGCGAGTATCCTGCGGAAGTATTTTTCAAATTGGCTGAATTTGTACGCCTACGGTTTTTGATCCATATGTTTATGAATTATTGTCCAAAACTACTTGTGTTGATTTTTTTTCCAGTCTTTAGTTGAGTTTGAGTCGAAAAAATACATTTCGAAAAAATTGAGGACAAAAAAAAAATTTACAAGTTCAAAACAGAGTATAAAATATATAGCTCCCCGCTTTTTTACTCTCTTCTCATCTTTTTTCAAAAACTCTCCCCTCTCCTTTCCTATTATTTGTCTACTCTCTGTTCCGTAGGAAATTCTTACTAGGAATGCTCGAAAAAAGAGCTCTTGTTTCTCCTTTCCAAAAACGTGACATACTGTAATACAACGGTTAAAAATTGATTGAGTTGATCAATTTTAAAGAAAAAAATTATATTAATTTGAAATGATTGTTGCTGATTGGTCCAGCTATTTATGACGCTCGCAATGTGTTCAAATGTGAAATTTTTTTCAAATAATTTAATCACTTTAAAATCACTTAAATCATATGTTTTAATCTAAGCATAACAGTTTTTTGAACGATGCTACAAAAATGTAGCTGAGCTCCCAACAACTTATAATTTTCGCCGAACTTGCCAACATTTGTCTAATTACATACATTTTGTAGAAGACATTTTTGTTAAAGAATTCTAATTTTTAAGACGAAATAACTTTCCTGTCTCAAAATGTGATGAATTATGCATTTTATAGTAATTATAGGATAAAAATAGCTGACTTTGAATTATTTAAAATTGCAGCTAGCAGCTTGATTTGAGCAAGTTTTTCAAATTTCGCATTGAACCCTTTGAGGAAAATAAAAAAAAGTTATGCGTGCCATATTAATTATTCTAATTATTTTCTCAAAAAATATAGCCAACTATTGTTTTGGATAAAATTATATTATATACAAATATAAAATTTTAAACTAATTTATTCGAATTTTAAGGGGGTAGCGCTCGCAAAAATGTACTTTTGTACTCCACTTTACCAGAATACAAACTGCCTTTGAAACTTTTGACGAATGCCATTTGGTAGATCTATCCTTAATCTAAAAAAAAAATAATTAGATTAATTTTTTGGCCGACCCTGGTGACCACCATGCAGCGAATTTCTAGAACACCTAATCAACAATTTCAAAATCTATCTCCTCCTAGAGGCTCCTATGAACCACGGAAACACTTATGGTTGTAATATGATGGTGAGATTTTTTAAATGTCCAACTGTTTTTCTAAAAACTGCAAAAAACCAGCCTATATTTCAAGAATTTTTGCTATCAAAATCTATTCCTCCTAGGTTACATCTCAGAATGCATTAAATTTGAGAAAAGATGGAGAATATGGTGTTTTGTTATTATGATGGTGCAGAATTTTGAAATGTTATGTAATTCTAGAGAAATCTCATTTTAGTAAACCGGAAGTGAAACTTGGAAAATAAAGTCGTCGGATTTAGTCGAAAGTACCACCAAATTAAAGCTTGAGTTCACTGATCAAAAAATCTGCTATGCAGCTTTTGATATTTTTGAGTTTTCTGGTCGAAAGTGGGTTTCGATGTTTTCCAAAATAAAAGTACTCGGAAAAATTCTGAAAAAAATGAAAATTTCGATTTTTTTTCTAATAAATTTATGCTTTCTGAGTGTTCCCTAGCAATTTCGTGCTATTTTTACACCACAAAGTACCCTAAAAAAAGCTACCCCTTAAGTCAAAAACTACACCATCTACAGCACGTCCAATTTTTGCTTCCGTTTTAGATTTTTGCATAATTTACTATCCGCCAATCAAATCGTTCAAATTTGACAAGCACCTACGTGTTTGCCAGATTAAACCCTTTTGATTGGCGGATAGTTATTTATGCAAAAATGAAAAATGTGACATGCTGTATTTGTACAGGTTATCTGCAAATTTCAAGACGTCTTAATTAATAGTTATATAAACACCTTAATCAAGCATATTTTATTGGTCCTTCACTTTTATTTCGAGTATTTTCTGAGTAATTCAGGCAAATTTCTAAAATTTATTTCAAAAAATATTTTTCTACAATCAACTTCATACTTTCAAGACCGCGCATGGAAAATTTTTCTCCCCCTTATTAATCACGTGATTCTAAAAGCAAAGTTATTGGATTAAAGAGTTTTGGGGGATTGTGAGAAAACTTGCGCGCCTGCAATTGGCTGCCTCTTTTCACGTTATTCACCCCACCTCAATTTTATTTTCAAAAGTTTTAAAATTTTTATAAATTCTTTTCTTAAAAAACGGGAAAAATATTATTTTTCTTTTGTCAAAAAATGGGAATAAATACTTCAAATTTAATAATAAAAAAATATTAACCTGTATTTGACCCTTTGGCCCACAAGATTGATCTGGCTGCTCTGTTGATGTCACAAGAAGGATCGATCCAAACCGGATTTTTTCCGCCAAGCTCGAGGATGACCGGAGTCAGATTAACCGCAGCCGCTTTTGCCTTGTTTTATAACTAGAAGGGAGGTTTACAAAATACATTTTTCGAGGTTAACTAGGCTCGGTGAAGTTTTGAAACGAAGGGCAAAATAGTTCATACGAATTCGTTAGTTTCATCAAACGTGGTATCAAATTTATAAATTTTGGGATTTTTTAACTGATTACTGGCCTAATTTATTTTCAAAATTCTGATTTATGAAAGCTCAAAAAGTTGGACAAAAGAATTAGTGCTCTCAGCCTTCTTTTGTAGAATAAATAAGGCAATTCGAGGCTCACTATTGCTAAATTACTTTTGTGCGAATTCGCTAGAAAAAATTCTCCTCACTCTGAAAAATTATGGATTTGAAAATGATTGTAATAAATCGAAAGCGTACCAAGATTTAGTTTTACTAAAGAAGAAATGCAAAATAAAGATTTGTCATATCTAGACTAGAATCTAGCTGAAAATAAAGTAAGTTATTGAAAATTTATGAATGGGTTAAGAATAAAGCTTAAACGATTTGATGAAGAAAAAACTTCTTGCTTTGCACAATTTAAAGTGGTATCAGATTTTGCAAAATTTGATCAAAAGAAGCAGGATTCTTTTTTCGAACAATCTCAAAATTCTCAAAAATCTCAAAACAACATAATAAAAATAGCTCTGATGAACGTATAAGATGTTTTGAAATATTAAACAAACTGGAGACAAAATAATTCATTGATTATAGAATCTGATTTATACCATCAGTGCTCTTAGTAAGAGGTAGTAAGAATGTGGTTAAATAAAACATGTTCCTTGCATGACCAGTTTACCAATCGCTGGACCACCTGTGAAGAAAATAAGATCGAAACGTTCCTTTTTTCGAATTTTATAAATAAAAAAAACTTCACTTCTTTCCGAATTTGATACCAATTTGTGCATATTCATCATTTTAAAAGCGTTATTAAGGAATGTTTGAGACAGTTACGATATCAAAAATGGTATAATTGAACGAAGTGAATTGAAACGAACAAAATGCACGCTTAATTTCGATTATTGGATAAAGTCGAATTTTGACCAATCAGAGAGTGGCATTATTTCGAATTTCCCAAATTCAAGTTCGCGATCTCTAAAATGCAGCCTATTCAAAATAGTTATTTTGATAAATTCATTATCAAAACCAGATTAGTACAAATTCGAATGAAAAAGTACGCTTGTGAACGATTGTAAAAGACCATCTTTACAAAAGCGTTAGTTAAACCATGCTGTAACCAATTTTTTTTTCTCATGTAATTACTCAAATTTTTTAACATTTAGTTGTAAAATTCGATTCCTTTAATAATACCGCTGAACCTGGTCCATCGGTAACAAAACATGGGAAAGCTTCATTATCTAAATATTCCGCAAAAAGTTTCTCCATAAGTGCTCCAGATGCAGCCGCCACTTCGGAGGGTTTGACGATACACTTAAAAATAAATTAAAGATAAAAATTTTATAAATATTTTAATAATAAATTGAAATTTAAGAAACTTTCAGAAAATTATAAAACATTTTTCACAACTATAAAAATGTCAGTAATCCTGCACGCAATAAAAGTACTCTATAGTCTATACGACTCATCATAAAGTTCGTAGATAGATCAAAATGACCAGAAAAAATCGAAAAATAATCGTGAATTTCATTTTTAAAAAAAACACAATAATTTTTTGATAAAAATAGGAAAATGGTACGATTTGTGGACCAATTTTTCGTTCTGATTTTTTCTCTCAGTTTTTCTAGCCATTTTGAATCATCTAAGAACTCAACCGGATAAATGTTTCATAAAGCCGGACATATCATGATCGAGATATCAAATGGCTGATTGGAAATCAACGAAATTGGTCACGCATTCCATTTTTATCTAAATATGATATAAAATAAGTTTAAAAAAAATAAATGTCTGATTCGGAGTTATTTTTGTTCAATTTTTTCTGGTCATTTTGAGCTATCTACGAACTTTATGGATGAGTCGTTTCCAAAAAGCCAAAATGTAAGCGGTTTTGGAATCCTTTTCACTTTAGTCACTCTAGAGTTGGTATCATCAGGGTTAAATATAGGGCAAATATCATTCGACAAAAAATTCTGTAAAGCCGCGGTATCATAAAATTCTCGATTACGTGAAAATGATCGTAAGCACATGAAAATACGGTCTTCACAGATTTTATGATAATTTTTGCAGCTTTTTCGACTTCACCCTACNTAAATTGAAATTTAGAGAAAACTTCAGAAAATTATAATACATTTTTCAACAACTATAAAAATGTCAGTATCCTGCACGCAATAAAAGTAACTCTATAGTCTATACGACTCATCCATAAAGTTCGTAGATAGGTCAAAATGACCAGAAAAAATCGAACAAAAATATAACTCCGAATCAGACAATTTTTCATTTTTTTTGAAAAACGTATTATAAAAAAACACAATAATTTTTTTGATAAAAATAGGAAAATGGTACGATTTGGGACCAATTTTTCGTCTGATTTTTCTCCTCAGTTTTTCTAGCCATTTTGAATCATCTAAGAACTCAACCGGAATAATTGGTTTTATAAGCCGAAATGAAACAATTTATCCGATTGAGTTCTTTAGATGATTAAAATGGGCTTAGAAAAATTGAGAGAAAATCAACGAAAAAATTGGTCCAAATCGTACCATTTTCCTATTTTTATCTAAAAAATTATTGTATTTTTTTATAATAAGTTTTTCAAAAAAAAATGAAAAATTGTCTGATTCGGAGTTATTTTTGTTCAATTTTTTCTGGTCATTTTGAGCTATCTACGAACTTTATGGATGAGTCGTTTCCAAAAAGCCAAAATGTAAGCGGTTTTGGAATCCTTTTCACTTTAGTCACTCTAGAGTTTGGTATCATCAGGGTTAAATATAGGGCAAATATCATTCGACAAAAAATCTCTGTAAAGCCCGAGTTATCATAAAATTCTCGATTACGTGAAAATGATCGTAAGCACATGAAAATACGGTCTTTACAGAATTTTTATTGATAATCTTGCAGCTTTTTCGACTTCACCCTACTTATTTTAACACGCAAAATCGAGTGTGAAACTTAAACGGGCTGGATTCTTTTTTTAATGATTGTTCATCAGAAACCTATCTGAGACGTAATGAACGGTTGTGCCAGGTTAAGCATGAAATTTGAATACCAAATTTGAAAATTACAAACATTCCCAATTTTGATCCCTTTTTTTCGATAAAAACTTTTTTCTAAATTTTTCTAATTGTTTCCAAGTCCAACAAATTTTCATCGAAAATTTGAATTGCCTCGTTCATACATTTATAACACGAATTTAATAATTACAAATGACGATTTGACATAAGGAATTTCAAAACTCAAAAATGGGTTTGGATGTTTTTAAGCTATCTTGTAGAGAATTTTTTNTTTTTTCTGGTCATTTTAAGACGTAGGATTTTTTTGTTCTTCAAAAATTTTCCAAAAAAATTGATTTTAAGGTCAATTTTTTGAGATTTTGCAGGCAGTCCCCAACCCGGGTCTGGAGAAGCCATATGCAAAGCTAGACGGCTATTTTTTTGGCCAGTGAAAATTAAGCGTTTTTCGGTTACCCATTTTTTTGTTTGAGGGTCGGCGACCAATATTTGACCAATATCAAATAACCCGTCAAAGTTCAAGGTCAATTTCAAAGAACCTTCAAAAGAACCGGAAGGATTGACTTTCTAATGAGCGTATTAGTTATTATGGGTAAATTATATACCGTAAGGTCGCTAGAGTGCAAAAACTGGTCAACACTCGAGGTCAATCTTAAGTCCAGTTTTGGCTCTCTAGCGACTTTACGGTATATATTTGACCAACAGTTTCTAATACGCTCATCAAAAAGTCGACCCTTCCAGTTCTTTTGAGGGTACTTGCAAGTCTATCCGATGAACTTGAAATTGACCTTGAACTTTGACGGGTTATTTGAGGTCAAATATTGGTCGCCGACCCTCAAGCAAAAAAACTGGTAACCGAAAAACGCTTAATTTTCACTGGTCAAAAAACTAGCCTTCTAGCTTTGCATATGGCTTCTCCAGACCCGGGTTAGGGACTACCTGTAAAATCTCGAAAAATTTTCCGAAAAATCAATTTTTTTTTT
>SCLH01000896.1:219066-233470 GCA_004367855.1 Oikopleura vanhoeffeni
TTTTTTTTTGAATTTTTGAACATTTTTTAATATCATTAGCAAGATAACTTTCTGAATTTTCACACCAAAGAATTAATTGCGTAGGCCCCTAAATGAAAACCCAGAGATAATTGGCATTTAATAATCTGGCTCTACAGAGCCGAACGGGCGACTGGGCCATCTTTAACTGCGGTCTTACCCGAGTTAAATTCATTTTCAAAATAAGTTTTTCAAATCACTTTGTTTACTTTGTTAATAAATTAACGTATGATTCACGAAGCTCCACGAGAAAAAACATGAGATATGAAATTACGTTTCTTGGGTCAAACTCATGTTTTATACAATATCTAGCTCATTTTTTCCAAGTAAGTTCGTAGTTCTGAGCCAATGATACACAAAATCGATTGCTCCGGGTAAACACTGATTAATTTGTTCGTTTTAAATGAAAAACATCTTTTTATACACCACCCTATCTACGCTTAGAATTTTAAAATTTGATTTTCGAGAGAATAATTATGTAGCATCAATACGATACATTTCCGGAACGGATCGTTCCGAAAGATTACTCAACAAAAATGGGGAGATTTCGAGATAAAAACGGTGAGAAATACTAGAGAATAATAGTAGATTTCAAAATTATTCTGTATTTCTTCTCAAGTTACTTGTTGGATTCCAAAACCACTATTGTAAAACTATTCAATAGCCTTTTTTTTACTAGTCTCAATTTCTCAAATGGGCCGGCCTCAATCGTCCGAAAGTGCCCAATTGTCTGAAATTAAGAATAATCCGATTTTTCATCTACCAATCATTAACTATTATGAAGTTATTGGTTGAATGAGATTCTACTCTTTTCAGTTTTTTTGATCAATCATAAACGGTTATCATAATCAAACACTTACGCAATTTGAAAAAGTGTTATTTCGGGCCCCAATTGTCCAAAAGTTGCCCGAAATTCCCGAGCGCCCGATTTTTGGTCAAAATACTTTTGAACAATTGACAAAGTCTCCACTTGTGTGATGTATCAATGATACATTATTCTGTTTTATTAGACAAATTAGTATTTCTGCAGCCCTAATCTGGAAAACCATTATTTGTGGGGAAAAAACATGAATATTCATTTGGCTTGAAAATCGCCGCTGATTCGCCTACGCAAAACCAAACGCAGAATAAGGCCCCCTTATTAGTGTTGTATGAAAATCCTAAGCAATTTCACGAATTTCAGTGCACATATCGAAGAAAATACTTGTGCATTATTCTCAACTTGGTTTCGAGATTATTTCATTGTAATCCCATCTAAATAGGCGAGAATCTCGAAAACAAGTTGAGAATAACGCACAAGTATTATCTTCATTATTAATGAAATTGCGTAGGCGTTTGAGGTTTTTATTACAAATCAATTGTGTTACGTCATGAATGACGTCAAATTTCAAAATAAAATTTCCCAAATCTCTTTTTTGATCTATTGTAAAAAACATAATAAAATTTAAATCAATTTTCAAATTATGACGTCATTGCGAACCCCAACGCGTTTTCATTTTAAACGAACAACATTATTTTTGTCGCAAGATCGCCGAAAGTGCACATGGCCGAAATTTTTTAGCACAAAAATTTCGGTGATATTTCCCCCCCCCCTCCTGTAAATTAATTTTCGAAGAAGATGTCAGTTAGCGAACGAAAAACATAACAATCCAGTGTTTAGCTTGAAATTTATGACCCCTGGAAATTGTACATGTATTTTCTAATTTACAACGATAACCATCTTCGCTGTGTAAATCAGCTTTAATTTTTGGTGTCAATTTATTCAGGCAGTCTCGATTTAATTATGTTAACTCTATCTTCGCGGCATGCCGTGTTGCCGAATGTTATCATCTCTGTGGGTTTTTATTTTAATTTGTTTGAAAGATGTAAGCTTCTATTGAAGAATTTCTATACATTTAACTAGAACAAGTTAAACCATTTACAGTCCTTTCACCCCTAAAGAGCAAGAAAAAGTTTCAGAAAAAAATGCAGGTTATTTTCGGAAGATTTCTAGAGTTTGGGATTTTTCAAATTTGTCAACCCTCTCACTTATAAAATTATCGATATTCCCCTCGGCCATAAAGATCCATTCGGGAACCCTACTTTGAGCGCCTATAACGGGAAAAGTTTAAGAGATCAGACATTCGCTATTTTTTAATGTATTTGGTATAAAGGTGAATCTTTATTATTTGGATACATATTGTACATACATGTATATATTTCGACATAAGTTTTGTCATCATCAGTGCTTTAATAAAGTACTAAAATGTTGTGCAGAATTTTGAAAAAACAATGCAAAAAAATCTGTTATAGAAAGAAATGTGATTTTTAAGTTTGTGAGTTCAAGGATAGATTTAATTTTATAGCGTTTTATCTTTACAAATTTAAATTTTTTCTTATCTCTTTCAAGAAAATATTATTCGGGAACTAATAATGTTTAATACTTGTGTCTTTTTAGAAGTTAATTGAAAATATTTATGGAACAGGTAACAAAAAAGTATGTTAGAATCGCGCTGTAATCACTCCGTATGAAAAACCTAGGTTTTGAGCGGATTCGGTTACGATTTTATGATAGTGACTTTTGTTGCTGCTTTGCAAAAAAACTTTTTTGATGCTATCATATTTTCACGAATTTTTTTCGAAAATCAAAATTATAAGTTGGAAAAAATATATATTAACGGCTGGTCGTGTAATTTTTTATGTACGATTTTTTAAAACTAATATTGCAAATTCTCTGATAATTTTACAGGTCCTCAAGGGATTATCCGTCGGTATTTTGGCAACCATTTGGATCACTCAAAATTTATAAACGTGTTTATAAACGTATTAAAAATAAGTATTCGAGAAGTTCTAAGTAATATGAGTTTTAGTTAGCTCTGGGAAAATTTAAAATAATTGAAACTCGTCGGATATTCCCTTAAAAAGTAGAATTTTCTTGTTTTAATAAATATCTCAATATCATTTGAGTACTTCGCCACGCTTACAAATTGAGCATTGGTCAAGTACGAACGAAAAGTTCTTAGTTAAACATGATTTTGACCTCGTTTTACAACGAACAAATCTCAAGAGTCAATATCAAGAGTTGTGAATTATAGCATAAATTATTGCTGGTGTGATTTTTCAGTTGGAAAAATAGAGTATTTTTGATAATACAAGACACCAGATTCTGGTCATCAGAATTATGTTAAAAATGATTTATTTATAAAAAAAACTTGGTTTATCCTTTGAAACATGTACGTCTGTTGTCAAATGAGAAAGTTTAAAAAATGTTTAATATACTTCCGCAGTGTTACTCTAGGTTAATTGAACACAGTTTTATAACCGCTTGGAGAATATAGATTTACCAATTCTATACTTTATAAAATAAACTCTTCAGAAGCAGGGTCGGCACATCGAATCGGGTCTTCATCAAACACATAAGCAATCGTATTACTTTGCAAATTAGCTATTGTATTGTAGTACATAATTGTACTTTCGAATCTTTGAATTAAGTTTTATAACTATCGGAAAATAAAGCAAAAAAAATGCATTTCGATTCTCATTCTTTATTCAGCGTCAATCAGAATGAACTGATTAAATTATGAATAACTTATTCCGAAAATCTACTGTAGTCTTTAGCAAGATATAATAAATCTATGCGAAAAGCCATAAAGTTTGACGGCCCTTCGTAACGGCTTAATTAACGCCTAGTTAGGCTCGTTAACTTACTCCCCACTCGGGGTCACCGGTAATAGCGTTGGTTGACGCGTCTTCTGATGGCTATGATTTAGCTTTCTTACAAAATGATAGGGACGATGAGTAATAGCTTGCGCAGCGGATCGCCGCGCACCGAGTGACCGTAGGAATCCAAGTCTAGGATGTAATAATTTCGTATTTTAACTTGCATTCTAGAAATATAGTTTTGGTATGGAGTGTAATGAGTTATCTTGATGCTGTAGTTAATTTATTTCTCAGCCGCCCGTACGGCTGCGCAGAGCCAGATTTCGACTTTTAAACGGTTTTTTGTCGACCCCTTTATTATAATAATGGGATCATCGTCGACCAAGTAAACGCTCAAACTTTTTCTGCCAAAAATTATTGTGCGTTTTTTGGGGATTACAGTACTTTATTTGCAAAAAAATATATCATATGGATCACCCCGCCCTCAGCGCAGTACAAATCCTAAATATTTGAAAAAAAGTGCGAATCTGAGCATTTGATTGGGTTGTCCTTCTTAATCATGCCGACTCAAGGGTTTGATGGGTGCTAATATCTTGCGTTGTTGTCATCATTCAATATTGGGATTTGTACTCTGAGGGCGCGGTAATCCATATCTCTCCAAAACATAAATTGAGCTAAATCTACAGAAAAAAATAAGACTTTTCTTTCTCTTACGGTATAGTTCGAATTGTTTTCGGAAACGAATACCATATTGCATAGGGGCCCTTAGAGTGGCGCGGCGGTCGGACGATTTGAAAGTCCCCTAAGACCCAAATGATCAATGGGATCGATAGAGAACGTGAAATGAGAAGAAAAAAATCTCGTACAATTTTTCAAAAAAATGGCCTAAAATGGACCAAAAATGATTTTTAAAGCTAATTTTTTTGTTTAATTGAATTTTTTTTTTGAAAAAAGTTTTCCGACAGAGCCGAATTTAATGTGAATATCATATAACAGAATGTATTTTCAATGATGAAACAAAAAAAAAAACGGCCCTGCCTGGGCTCAAAAAAAATAAGAATTTTCTTGTGATCGACTTGTCATAATTATAAGAGGGAACCGTATCTGGGACTCGATTTGGTTAAAGAGTTTATCAAATTTATCTGAAACTCGTTTTTAAATAGAATTGATATCAGAGAATTCGAAAATGACCATTTAAAAATTCCAAAAATTTTCCACAGCTGTCGTAAAGAGCAATTTTTTCGGAATTGAAAGTCAAATTTTAGGAATTTGAACAATTGACCAGTAGTTTGTTTCTCAGAGTGATAATACATAGGAACACGAAAATGATTCTTTGTAAATTATCAAAAATTACCACAAGTCTTGTCACTAGAGAGGCAAAATTTTCTTTAAACTTTGAGTATTTTTTGAAATAAAAATTCCGTTGAATAGAAAAAGTCAGTTTCTCGGATAAATCGATATCAGGACCATGAAAAATGACCTCTAAAAAATTTTTAAAAGACCAAAGTGTTGCTAGAGTGCAAAATCATGTTGAAAAAATGTATGTCTGAGCGCTGGGTTAATTGCAGAGAATAAATAAACCAAAAATTATGTTCAGAATTCAAAATTAATTAATTTATTACAAATATATCAGCCGTTAAAACAAGCTTGTTTAAAAACAGGCAGCTTCAGAGTAATTATTGAATTGACGCAGTAATGACAGAAACAATGGTCTTGGACTTTAGTCACGGAAATCGATACATAATATGTTGATTTTGGGCCCGCTTATGTTTTTTAGGTCAAAACTTCAAATCATGGATCGGTAAAGGAATATCTTTGAAAAATCAAAGAAAAAAAAATAAAAAATGTCCAAATTTCGAAAAATTGTCAAAACATGTTGAAAAAAAATTGTCAAATTTGAAAGAAAATTTTAAATTTTCGGAAAACAATTTAACAAAATTTTAAAAAGGAAAGGATCAAATTTTTTATAGGAAATTATCTAAAAATGGTCAAATTTTCAAAAAAAATTGTCCAAATGCATAATAAAAATTGGCAAATTTCTCAAAAGAAATTTCCATTCTAAAAAAAATAGAAAATTCAGAAAAATACAGGTAAATTTTGAGAAAAAATGTCAAATTTGGAAAACAAACTAGGCAAATTCTTTAAAAAAAGTTGTAAAAACTTTCTATTTGAAAATTCACAAAAATTTTGTTCAAAAAATATTATTGAATTTCAAAAAAATTTGGAAATGTTTTGAAAATTAAGTTAAAATTTTAGATACTATTGTCAAATTTTGTAATTAGACTTGGGAAACTTTGAAAAAATGTAAAATTAAAAGAAAAATTGTAAATTTCTAAAAAAGATCAATCAATTTTATCATCAATTTGTCGAATTTCAATTAATACAGTCAAAATATAGAAGAAAATTGTCAAATTTTCAGAAAATTGGTGCTTATTTTTTGAAAAATTGTCAAACTGTAAAAAAGAGTCATTTGAAAAAAAATAGTCTTTGAAACAAATTTGGATTAAATCATTCAATTTTGTAAAAATTGGAATTATAAAGATTTTTTAGGTCGGAGAAAATGTAAAACAAATTTAAAAAAAATAGTAAAATTTTGTAAAGATTAATTAATTTCTTATAAATTGTCAAATTTTAATAAAAAAATTGTCAATTTTTGTAATAATAATTATCAAATTTAATAAAAAAATTTATCAATTTTAATAAAAAACTTGTCAAATTTTGAAAACTCAATTGGGCAAATTTAAAGAAAACATGTGTCAATTTTTTCAAAAAAAATTGTCAAATTTTTTTACAAAATCGTACGAATTTGAATAAAAATTTTTCAATTTTATTAAGAAATTGTCAATTTAAAAAAATAAAATTTTAACTCAATACAGTCAAATTAAGAAGAAATTTTTTCGAATTTTTCAAAAAAAATGGTCTTATTTGTGATAAAAAATTGTCTAACTAAGGTAATTGTGAAATTTTGTGAAAAATTGTCAAATTTTTGTGAAAAATTGTCAAACGTTGACAAAAAGGCAACTTTGAAAAAAATTGATTAAATCAGTCAATTTTGTGCAAAATTGTGTAATTATAAAAAAAGTTAATGATTAAATTCCGGAAAAAAATGGTTAAGAAAATTGTCCAAATTTTTGAAAAATAGTAAATTTTAGTAAGAGATGAAAAAATTCTAAAAAATTGTTCAAAGCTTAAAAATGAAAATTGTCAAATGTCAATATAATTATCAAATTTTTTTTGATAATGACCATATTTGACACAATTTATGCCTTGTTTGACAATTTCTTTCAAAATAAGACCAGATTTTTTTTTAAAATTCGTTTATTTTGGTTTTGTATATTTGACTGTTTTAATTAAAAGTGAATTTTTTGAAATTTGACAATTTTTTTGATAAAAACTTGAACATTTTTATTTAAATTTGAAAGATTTTTTTGATAAAATTTGAACAATTTTTTCCAAAATTTAAAAAATCTTTCTAAAAAAATGGGAAATGTTCCAAATTTACTGTTGTTTTAAAGTTTTTGCCGATTGCTATTACATAATTTGCCAATTTATCTTAAAATTTTACTTTATTTCAAAATTAAAATTTTTTATATTTGACAATTCTTTTGGATAAAATGTTGACAATCTTTTCTAAGAACTTGCCAATGGGTTCTAATTTTTTCAAATTCGAAAATTTCCTTCCGCAGTTTCACCTGTTTTTTTTCTAAATTTTATTTTTTTTTTAATAATTGACAATTTTTATATGGAATTTGACAATTTTTGTTTTTAAATTTGACTATTGTTTTTGGTAAATGGTGAAAAGATATTTTTTAAAGAGTTTTGATATATTTTTTTTAATTTGATAATTTATTTCAATTAATTGTTTAAAAGTGTTGGAATTGTTTTTCAATTTAACAGTTGTTATTCAAATAACCAATTTTTCTAAAGGTTGACTTTCTATAAAATTTGACAATTTTTATAAAAATTTAACAACTTTTTTAAAATTTTCAAACTTTTTTTAAATTTCACAGTATTTATAACGTTGAAAATTTTCTAAAACATTATATGTTTTCCAGGGATTTAATTCTGTGCAGAAAAACATCAGGTTTATTATTACTTTTTGAATTTAATTTGCCTTTGAAAATAACGAAAGATTTGCAAAGATACTCTCTNATTTGAGTACTTCGCCACGCTTACAAATTGAGCATTGGTCAAGTACGAACGAAAAGTTCTTAGTTAAACATGATTTTGACCTCGTTTTACAACGAACAAATCTCAAGAGTCAATATCAAGAGTTGTGAATTATAGCATAAATTATTGCTGGTGTGATTTTTCAGTTGGAAAAATAGAGTATTTTTGATAATACAAGACACCAGATTCTGGTCATCAGAATTATGTTAAAAATGATTTATTTATAAAAAAAACTTGGTTTATCCTTTGAAACATGTACGTCTGTTGTCAAATGAGAATAGTTTAAAAAATGTTAATTTATTCCGCAGTGTTACTCTAGGCAGGGTTGTAAAAGGGATGATCCCCGACCAAATTTTCCATCCCCATCCCTATCCCCAAAAAAAATTTCCATCCCTATCCCATCCCATCCCCGCCATCCCCAAGGGGATGGGATGGGATAAGGATGAGATAGGGATGGAAAATTTTTTATAAATAACCAATTTTTATAATAACCAAGATTTCCATCTAAAAAGGGGATGAAATGGGGATGGGAGGGGATGAAATTGGGGATAAAAAGGGATAGATTGGGGATGGCCATCCCCTCAGAATCCATCCCTATCCCATTCTATCCCTTTCCATCCCATCCCCTCATCCCCATCCATCCCTATCCCTTTTACAACCCTGACTCTAGGTTAATTGAACACAGTTTTATAACCGCTTGGAGAATTAGATTTACCAATCTAATACTTTTATAAAATTAAACTCTCAGAAGCAGGGGTCGGCACAATCGAATCGGGTCTTCATCAAAGACATAGCAAATCGTATGTACTTTTGCAAATTATATTGTAGTACAATAATTGTACTTCGAATCTTTGAATTAAGTTTTATAACTATCGGAAAATAAACAAAAAAAATGCATTTTCGAATCTCATTCTTATTCAGCGTCAATCGAGATATGAACTGATAAATTATAAATAACTTATTTCCGAAAATCTACTGTAGTCTTTAGCAAGATATAATAAATCTATGCGAAAAGCCATAAAGTTTTAACGGCCCTTCGTAACGGCTTAATTAACGCTTAGTTAGGCTCGTTAACTACTCCCCACTCGGGGCTCACCGGTAATAGCGTTGGTTGACGCGTCTCTGATTGGCTATGATTTAGCTTTCTTTACAAAATGATAGGGGACGATGAGTAATAGATTGCGCAGCGGATCGCCGCGCACCGAGTCGACCGTAGGAATCCAAGTCTAGGATGTAATAATTCCTATTTTTAAACTTGCATTCTAGAAAATATAGTTTGGTATGGAGTGTAAGAGTATCTTATGCTGTAGTTAATTTATTTCTCAGCCGCCCGTACGGCTGCGCAGAGCCAGATCGACTTTTAACGGTTTTGTCGACCCTTATACATAATGGGATCATCGTCGACCAAGTAAACGCCGCCCGTAAGCCTGTGTAGCAGCCAGATAGACGTTGAACGGTTTTCACGACCCTCATACATAATCGAAGACATGTCGACCAAGTAAACGATTAAATTTTTTTGTCAGAACTTATTGTGGCGTTTTTTTTTTGGGAGGCCTAATTACGAATAAAAATAAGACTATTCTACCGCTACGGATAGCGAATCCTTCCGGTCTTATTCAAATTGAACAACAAATTTATGTTCGTTTAGTCTTGAAGCCTCTTGAAGTGCGCTTCGCACTGATTGTGGGCCCAAACGAATCATGATTTCACTTAAAGCTTATATTGCTTATGTATTCCGGTTCGTAATCCAGATTACATACCAGCCCATGCCGTCGAAAGTATGTCGAATCTCATTTTTCAAACATAGTGAAAAAAACTTGATATTTACAAAGTTTTCGAGAACTTTTGAAGGCGTCAATTATCTCTTAAAAAACTCCAACGTTAATCATCAGTACCGACATAAAGTTTAACCTTATCTGTACAGTCATGAAATTCCAATACGGCTGTAACGTGAATCGAGCTATTTTTTTTTCCTCGGGTGAAAATTGCAGGCTCGAATCACCTCCTTTATATTCGACATCAAAAAACAGTTTCGCTGTAAATATTTTTGTGTTTGGTCGCATTTCAAGAAATTTGCTTGATTAACCTCTTATATTTCGTATCTAAAAGTTTCGCTAAGTAAGTCAAAAAACCAAACTTGTGCTTCTCACACTATTGAAACTGGCTGTCTTAGCCGAAACGTCAAAAATTAAACTATTTTTTTAAATATAAAATAAATATGTTTTCATCATTCAAAAAATATATTTTTTTGAATTTTTGAACAGTTTTTTAATATCATCTAGCAAAGATAACTTTCTGAATTTTCACATCAAAGAATAATTGCGTAGGCCCCTAAATGAAAAACCAGAGATAATTGGCATTTAATAATTGGCTCTACAGCTGAACGGGCGCGGCCATCTACTGCGGTCTTCGAGATTCATTCAATAGGGTTTTTCCTTCTTAATCTGATTACCACTTGACGCCTTTTGATGGTTATAAACTCGGACACACGGAATGTTAGCAATTTTATACGATATTAAATTACACCTGAAGTTTTTCAAAATCACTTTGGTTTCTTTGTTAATAAATTACACTGATAGTACACCAAGCTCCCACGAGAAAAAAACATGAAAGATATGAAAATTACGTTTCTTGGGTCAACTCATGTTTTATACAATATGTAGCTCATTTTTTCCAAGTACAGTTCGTTAGTTCTGAAGCCAATGACTACCAAATCGATTCTCCGGGTAACACTGATAATTTGTTCGTTTTAAATGAAAAACATCTTTTTATACACCACCATATCTCTACGCTTAGAATTTTAAAATTGATTTTCGAGAGAATAATTATGTACATCAATACGATACATTTCCGAACGGGATCGTTCCGAAAGATTTCACTCAACAAAAATGGGGAGATTTCGAGATAAAAAACGGTTGAGAAATACTAGAGAATAATAGTAGATTTCAAAATTATTCTGTATTTCTTCTCACAGTTACTTGTTGGATTCCAAAACCACTATTTAAAACTATTTCATAGCCCTTTTTTTTACTAGTCTCATTCTCAAATAGGGCCGGCCAATCGTCCAAAGTGCCCAATTGTGAATATAAGAATAATCCGATTTATTTCATCTACAATCATTAACTATTATGAAGTTATTGGCCTGAATAAGATTTCCTACTCTTTTCAGTTTTTTTGATCAAATCATAAACGGTTTATCATAATCAAAACACTTACGCAATTTTGAAAAGTGTTATTTCGGGCCCCAATTGTCCAAAGTTGCCCAAAATTCCCGAGCGTCCGATTTTTGGTCACAAATACTTTGAACAATTGACAAAGTCTCCACTTGTAATGTATCAATGATACATTATTCTGTTTTTATTAGACAAATTAGTATTTCTGGCCAGCCCTCGTGGAAAACCATTATTTGTGGGGAAAACATGAATATTCATTTGGCTTGAAAATCCGCCGCTTGATTCGCCTACGCAAAACCAAACGCAGAATAAGGCCCCTTATTGGTGTTGTATGAAAATCCTAAAGCAATTTCACGGAATTCTCTATGCAACATACGAAGAAAAATACTTGTGATTATTCTCAACTTGTGTTTCGAGAGTATTATCATTGTAGTCCCATCTAAATGGCGAGAATCTCGAAAACAATGTTGAGAATAACGCACAAGTTTATTTCATTATTAATGAATGCGTAGCGTTTGAGGTTTTTATTACAATCAATTGTGTTACGTCACGAATGACGTCAAATTTCAAGATAAATTTCCAAATCTTCCTCTTTTTGATCTATTGTAAAAACACATTATAAAATTAAATCAATTTTCAACATTATGACGTCTTGCGACCCCAACGCATTTTCATTGTAACACGAACATACATATTTTGTCGCAAGATCGCCGAAAGTGCCAATCTGGACGAAATGCACATGGCCGAATTTTTTAGCACAACATTTCGGCGATTTCCCCCCCCCCTCCCTGTAAATCAATTTGAAAGAAGATGTCAGTTAGCGAACGAAAGAACTAACAATCCAGTGTTTAGCTTGAAATTTATGACCCCTGGAATTGTACATGTATTTTCTAATTTACAACGATAACCATCTTCGCTGTGTAAATCAGCTTTAATTTTTGGTGTCAAATTTATTCAGGCAGTCTCGATTAATATGTTAACTCTATCTTCGCGCATGCCGTGTTGCCGAATGTTATCATTCTGTGGGGTTTTTATTTTAATTTGTATTAAAGATGTAAGCTTCTATTGAAGAATTTCTATACATTTAACAGAACAAGTTAAACCATTTACAGTCCTTTCACCCCTAAAGACAGAAAAAGTTTCAGAAAAAATGGCAGGTTATTTTCGGAAGATTTCTAGAGTTTGGGATTTTTCAAATTTGTCAACCCCCCTCACTATAAAATTATCGATACATTCCCCCTCGCGCCAAGATGATTTGTATGATAAAGGTGAATCTTTATTAATTTGGATACAATATTGTACATATGTATTTATAAATATATGAAAATATATATGAAATTTTTCGACATAAGTTTTGTCATCATCAGTGCTATAATAAAGTACAAAATGTTGTGCAGAATTTTGAAAAAACAATGCAAAAAATCTGTTATAGAAAGAAATGTGATTTTTTTAGTTTGTGAGTTCAAGGATAGATTTAATTTATAGCGTTTATTCTTACAAATTTAAATTTTTTCTTATCTCTTTCAAAAATATTTTCGGAACTAATAATTTTTAATACTTGTGTCTTTTTAGAACTTAATTGAAAATATTTTATGGAACAGGTAACAAAAAGTATGTTAGAATCCCGCTGTATCACTCCGTATGAAAAACCGAGGTTTTGAGCTGGATTCGGTTACGATTTTATGATAGTGACTTTTGCTGCTTTGCAAAAAAACTTTTTTGATGTATCATATTTTCACGTAAGTTTTTTCGAAATCAAAATTATAAGTTGGAAAAAATATATTTTTAACGCTGGTCGTGTAATTTTTATGTACGATTTTTAAAAATAATATTGCAAATTCTCTGATAATTTTACAGGTCCTCAAGGATTATCCTCGGTATTTTGCAACCATTTGGATCACTCAAATTTATAAACGTTGTAATAACGTATTAAAAATAAGTATTCGAGAAGTTCTAAGTAATATGAGTTTTAGTCTCTGGAAATTTAAAAATAATTGAAACTCGTCGATATCCCTTAAAAGTAGAATTTCTTGTTTTAATAAATATCTCAATATTTTGAGTACTTCGCCACGCTTACAAATTGAGCATTGGTCAGTACGAACGAAACGTTCTTAGTTAAACATGATTGACCTCGTTTTACAACGAACAAATCTCAAGAGGTAAATATCAAGAGTTGTGAATTATAGCATAAATTATTGCTGGTGTGATTTCAGTTGGAAAAATAGAGTATTTTGATAATACAAGACACCAGATTCTGGTCATCAGAATATGTTAAAAATATTTATTTAAAAAAAACTATGGTTTATCCTTTGAAACATGTACGTCTGTTGTCAAATGAGAAGAGTTTAAAAAATTGTTAATTAATTCCGCAGTGTTCTCTAGGTTAATTGAACACAGTTTTATAACCGCTTGGAGAATAAGATTTACCAATTCATATACTTTTATAAATTAAACTCTCAGAAGCAGGGTCGGACATCGAATCGGGTCTTCATCAAACACATAAGCAAACGTACTTACTTTGCAAATTATATTGTAGTACAATAATTGTACTGTCGAATCTTTGAATTAAGTTTTATAACTATCGGAAAATAAAGCAAAAAAAATGCATTTCGAATCTCATTCTTCTATTCAGCGTCAATCGAGATATGAACTGATAAATTATAATAACTTATTTCCGAAAATCTACTGTAGTCTTAGCAAGATATAATAAATCTATGCGAAAAGCCATAAAGTTGTACGGCCCTTCGTTACGGCTTAATTAACGCTTAGTTAGGCCTCGTTAACTTACTCCCCACTCGGGGTCACCGGTAATAGCGTTGATTGACGCGTCTGCTGATTTAGCTATGATTTAGCTTTCTTTACAAATGATAGGAGGGACGATGAGTAATAGCTTGCGCAGCGGATCGCCGCGCACCGAGTTGACCGTAGGAATCCAAGTCTAGGATGTAAAATAATTCGTATTTTTAACTTGCATTCTAGAAATATAGTTTTGGTATGGAGTGTAAGGAGTATCTTAATGCTGTAGTTAATTTATTTCTCAGCCGCCCGTACGGCTGTGCAGAGCCAGACTCGACTTTTAATCGGTTTTTTGGTCGACCCTTATTAAATATGGGATCATCGTCGACCAAGTAAAACGCTCAAACCTTTTTGCTCAAAAATTATTTGTGCGGTTTTTTTGGGGCATTCAGTACTTTATTTGCAAAAAAAATATCATCTGGATCACCCCCCTCGCAGTACCAAATCCTAAAATATTTGAAAAAAGTGCGAATCTGAAGCATTTGATTGGGTTGATCCTTCTTAATTGCCATGAGCCATTGCCAATCCTGGGTTTTGATGGTGCTATATACGTGCGTTGTTGTCATCATTCACAATATTGGGCTCGATTTGTAACTCTGAGGGCGAGG
>SCLH01000896.1:233480-243745 GCA_004367855.1 Oikopleura vanhoeffeni
GGGTAATCCATATCTCTCCAAAACATAATTGAGGCTAATCTACAGAAAAAAATAAGACTTTTCTTCTCTTACGGTATAGTCGAATTTTTTTCGGAACGAATAATATTGCATAGGGGCCTATACAAAGTTAATGTTGTTGAGTCTTCAGTTCTCTTGAGCTCTTCGCGCTAATGGATCAACGAATCACGCTGCACTTCAGGCTTAATACCTCAAATCAAATGAATCATATGTTTTAATCCTTCAAATAATATAGTTTATTTTGAAGTTTTGAACTTTTTTTTAATCATTAGCGAGATAATTTTCCGAATTTCCACACTGAGGACTTAATTGAGGAACCCTTATTAAAACCCAAGTTAATTGCCATTTAATAATCAGGCTGTACAGAGCCGAACGGGCGGCTGGGCCTTCTTTAACTGCGGTCTAACCCGAGTTTAATGTATTAAAACAAATTTATTTTTTCAATTTTAACTATTGGGCACCATAATGTTTGGTCCGAAGGTGCTTAATAAAAGCCCATATTATTACCCTAATTTTGAAAATAATAATCACTTTTTACAGATCAACTTTTATAGATTTAAATTTTACAGTTGAAGAAAGGCACTTGAATAACTTATACTGACATAATCTAAAATTTGCCTGTATTATGATTATTGGCGATCTTTATTTTTTGCTGTCCAAAATTATTTTATTCTCGTGTTATTTGGAATAAATTTACGAATACCAAAATTTTAAAATATGCAGACTGCGGCCACGGGATAAATATGGAAATTGCATGTATCAGGATTCCTGAGCAAAGTAAAAATAGGGTTGAAATGGAATCTAAACCGTTTCCGTCCTTCAAAAATAGCTCTTTTATTTACTAATTAGTAAACATTGCCTTTTTTGATCATGTTGAGTTCAAAAGTGGTTCAAATCATAAAGCAAATTAATTTTTTAACTTTTTTGAAGGACACCTCTTGTATTTGAGGACTTACAGTGGTATTTGGCTTATTTACGAACGTGAGTAATTTTCTCGATATGTTTTAAGTTGTGAATGATTTTTTTAATAATTTTGTTTTTCTTAATTTATCGGTTCATTTCCGGTTCATTAATCGGTTCATCAAATGAAGTTACATACGCAATAACGTTGACTAAATGGCCGTGGCTCAGTACCACCTTTTTATAACCCCCGCAAGCTATGTTTAACCTCATCCGCCTACGCTGTAATGATACCTCTTTTAAGCGAACAACAATTAGGGGACGTTATGTTTTTTTTTTATTGTTGTAAAAGCAACACTTTAAGCACGTGACTGCCTCCGTTTTTATTTTTTTCTATAAAAAGTGTTCCTTTTTGTCTAATGTTACTTACAGTATTGTTTCTGTAATCTCATTTTTGAACATCAGTAACTCGTGTAGAAGCGCTTCCCAGCTTGATTTATTGAGATCGATTTTGAGGGCGGCAGCAATTGCAGGTTCATTTTCTTCAACCAATTTTAGCAATTGTTTTAATTGTTGTTTTCGCCAGGCGATATCCCGCGTACGGCCACTCTATAACAAAATAATATTGAGAAAAAAAAATTTAGATCTGAGATGTTTGTGGGGGTTAAACCCAACCTGATTGCAAGTACTTCACATTTTCATGAGAAGATAGATTTTAAGAGACATTCATTTCAGTGACATTCAGTGACCGCTCGCGGGCGAACTTGACCTCCTAGAGATGTGGAGATTGTAAGATTCGTTTTTTCATTATTCATTGCCAGTCCAGTAAAACTCAAAAAACTCCTTATTTTTAAAGTTTTTCCTGGATAAAATTCAAGTAGGCAATCAAATCCGAATTCAGTATTTTCGATTGATTAATCAATGGGCAACCGGTCTAAATAATAGCATTTCAACGCTTCTGCTTTCTTTTACAAAATATAGCACTTGATAACTGATGTATAACAAATGCCTAGCTAGAAACGAGTCGCTACTTATTGTAAAAATTTTGAAAAAAATCTTGAACCGTATTAATTAACACTTGATCAAGTTGGTATTTCTAGTACCAAGAACTTGCTGAATTTATGATAATACGGTACAAGGTGCTGAAGATCAAACACGCCCTTAATTCTTTAGAATTAATGAGATAGGTTGTAGATCACTGCCACGATCACTGCCAAATTATGATTTTTTTTGTTAAAAAAGTGAAGCACTTGTTATAACTATTTAAGGGTGTCATAGGTGCGAATTAGATATTTTAAGGTGTTTTTGTGTTAATAAGTATTTTAACAATAATTAACATTATCATTTAAAAGACGCGGTTGATGAGCGAAGAATAAAATTGAATAACGATTTGACCACTGTACTAAAATTGAAATAGCTTAATTTGAATAAAAATCAAAACGACTTATTTTTAATTAAGAAAATAGTAATTTTGAAAAAAAGTGTCAGGTTACTAACAATTTAAAGACAAGTCATTTTACAAAATTTTCAACTCGAAAGCTTCAACAAGATAGCTTTTTAACTTAGAAAATCTAGAAAAGAGAAATTTGAAAGAGAGTGTCATTTTCTAAACTTGTATAAAAATGTCATTTCATTTAACACAAAAACAGTACTTTTATACAAATTATGGACCAAAAAATTTTCATTATAATGTTTGGAAGAACCTATTTTTGATTAAAATTAGTAATGAATTTCAATAAGTATAACTTTACTTATTTCAAATTTTAATTTCAAAATTTTGGGGTCATCAGAATTTATTTTTTTAATTTTTGGGGTCATCTTACCAGAATTTATATTTATCGAAATGACTCAAGTGAATAAATTTTAATGTATTAGAAATAATTTAGTTTGTTTACTTTATGATATCAAAATTTTATTGCTTTTAAAATGAACATTGACCCTTACCTTATATACTACTCGTGCCTTGGCTACCACCTTCGTGAAATCGACAGTCTTCGACATGTTCTAAAAAACCGAAAATTAATTTTTCTCAAAGCATAAAAAGGTTCACACAATAAATGTGACCATTTCAATTTCTCGATTAATCACATTTTCATAGTAACACAATTCGTGACAAAGGAGTAACTTGATAATTACATAAGAGACAAACTTGACTCAAAAGAATATTCGAGTTATTTCAATTTTTTCAAATCTAAATGTTAATCAAATTCTTAATGTCTAACGATCAACAGAATGTTTCAATATTTCTAAATTTGATTATAATTTTTGTCCAAAGGCTTGCATTTTTCTCCCATTTTTACTTCCATCGATATTTGTATCCGATAAAAAACCTCGCTCACTTTTCTTTCAAATATTCACTGTCAAAAATTACTGAAATTGAACAAAAATGAATAACAAATCAAAAAAGGGCCGTCAGGCACACCACGCAGAACGAGAAGATTACGTAATATAGTGATAAAAAAATCGGGGGATCAGGTCAAAAAGACTGTACTAGAACAAATCCAAAACGAAAGTTAAATTAATGAAAATAATGTTGAAATTGAGCGTCGCCGTATTCACATTTTCTATAAACAAAGATTTCAAAATAAAACGTGACCTGAAATTATAAAAAATCTAATTCAACTGGAGGCGCTCCTGAGCTCAAAAACTTAAAATTTCATTTGATGATTTTTCAATATATTTTTGATTTCTCCTTGGTTGTTTTAGTATCAAACACAATGAAAATTTCATCTTTATAAATAGACAAAATAAAAACTGTAATTTCCAAAAAAATTTACAGTCTACTGTTCAACGAAATCAAATTTTCAGTTTTGAAAGTAATGAGTTTTTTGCTTATCTTTATTGATTTCTAGAAGTGAACGGACTTCGTTAAACTTAATGAAACATTTATTATTTTTTTAATCAGCTACAGTTAAAAGTCCCTGGGTTAAGGCAAAATTCTCAGACCAGAAACTTCCTAAAAACTTGGTAATTATTAAAAAGGCGGTGAACTTTATAGGCTTGATTAAGGGGTACTGATGCGGTCTTCACAAGACATTCTCCGAAAATTTTGATCCCAACTAATGAGTAGGCAAAAAATGACCATAGTGGAACTTATTATTTTTTTATCTGATCACAAGTTCGGCCGGCCAGGCGGGGCGAGTTCAAAGTCGGAAAAGGCATGATCACTTTTTCTCATTAAGTACACATCGGCACGACAAAATTGAAAGACCAAAGTGATTCTCTCAAATAATTTGTGGAAAGTGTAAATCGAAGTGTAATCCAAAGATTATTCTTCTGATCTATTCGGGAGATCTCCGAATTTAAGAAACGCTATTATAACAAAGATCAAATAGAACAATTATTTCAACTCAAAGCAAGGATGTTTTTAAATTACTATGACATAAAAAATATTTGCTTAATTTTTAATGCAATGTAAAACTCAGTTATCTTCTTGAAATTTTTCTTTGAACTTGATTAGTTTGAAGTGTTGTATTTATGAACCGCTGCCCGAGCAAACTCAGTACCCGATAAGCAAAATTTAAGGTAAATACTGAAAAAGTCAGTCCTTAACGATCCTTGAGTTGAAAGTTTTTTTCATTATTTGGTCAATAAAAATGAACATTTTTGGACAGTCACAAGGGTGGACGTTGCGGAACTTTAAGTTTTGTAACTTCGGGGTAACTGGCTACAAGATGTACATTTCAAGCATAAATAAAAATGATGTACTTGGTTAAATATGAATAATATTGAGTTTTTAAATAGTGATTATATTTTGATAAAAACTTTTTGACAGACAATGTTCTAGGACGTTTAGAGTCGCTTATAGTCCCTGGCCCGACGTCTGCCGTGAACCGGGTTTTTGGCTCGCCCTCAGTGGGCGTTTTTACACCAAAATCGTACACCAATTTTGGTTGTTCAAATTTATTTCAAAATTTTTTTTTCAATAATTTCCATTTTTTAAGGCATCCAGGAACCTCATTGAAAATGATTAAGCACCCCCGAGGAATTGAATAATTATATAATTCAAATCTTGAAGGTAACCAAATAGACCGGTGTTTCAAGAATAGGATATTCCACTGCTGATAAGGAGTTTGTTAACCTTTATTTTTTATTTTGATGAGAGTTTTGTTCTCTGTTGAAGTAGTAATGGCTGATAGAAGACGATTATTTTAATATTGAGAAATCAGAGTATCAAGTTATCGAGCAGGAAAAATATAGACAATTGAAGAAAATTATTATAGGGCTCCCGACGGGTATAAGAAATAACTGTAACCTTTCAATAGATTCTAGCAATCATGGATTGACAGATGAAACATTGATTGATCGAGACATCGCAAAGAGAGCATCAAAATTGAACAATAGCTTAATTGAACATCAATGAGACATGTCAAAATGGAACATGCAATATGGGAAGGGGTGAAACCAATCAGGGAACATGGCGTTGTCGGACAAGAAAAACATCCAAATATGAGACATCCAAATTGAACAGTCAAATAGAACATCAAACTTGGAACATAGATATGAGACATCGAATATAAACCTCGATACGAGAGACCCAAAATTTGAAACATCGATATGAGACATTCATAAAAAGAACATCAGATGAGAACCTAAATAGGATATCGATAGAGACATCAAGATCAACACATCGATATGCAGACATCTTCAACACAGGAAAATTGAAATAAAAATCATCGACGTGTATCATCATCAAAATGAATCTACTTGAGTGGTCATCTTGCATAACATTACAGAACGAATCAACTGATATCAAGGTTTTTTGTCTGTTAAAGTTAATAAATAAATAAACACATTTTTTTTTAAAATTAAATTTATTTGATATGTTCCAGGGAGAATGAGTATTCTAAAATTTTAAGTTTTAATAGAAATAAAAAGGATAGATCTTGATGAAACTAGTTTGATTACTTATAGGCATGCAAATATAATAAGTAATTGACATTTTGATATTAAAGGTAAGAGACATGCAAGTAACATGAGTGATTAAGTTGTAAATTTGATAAGAAATTAAAATTTTTTTTAAAACAAATGGTTTTTAAATGATTTGGAAATTACGATTGTGGTCAAGCTTTAAGCAGCGTTCCACAGCGCTAAAAGTCACAAGAATGAGTTCGTCAGTAACAGCTTTATCAAATTCGAACCCGAAACTGACAGATCCGGTATCGTTAGCATCAAAACTAGCAGATAATATGAAATTTCCCATGTTGTATTGATCCATTGACATAATTCTGCTCATAAAGCCGTTGTTCTGTTTATCAGTAGTTTGCAAGAATTTAACATAAGGTACAGAAATATGATTTTCAGACATTTTATATGGAAAATCCGACACTTCTTTTCCGTCTTCATATAAACTAGCTTCAGACATGAGTTGACGGTGAAACGGGGTTGAACTATTCGAATATGATCCTGTGAAAGATTTTGCAGTTTGAATGCCCCAAAATAATTTTTCTGGTAATGAACCTGTCAAAACATTATTGATCATGACAGAAGTTGATTTTCAAAGGCCGAGTTATGGCATTTCTTTCCAAATGAAACATTTTTTTCATCCCTAACAAATGTGACAGTTCAGGTAAAACATCTTTCAGGAGTATTTCACCAAATCTGCATATCTGAGTGATGAGAATAAATATACTATGAGTATTTCTGAACCTGTTTCGCTGCTAAAACTTATTTCTATGGTGTATTGACTAGAAGTAAATCTCCAGAGCCAAAAATAGATGTAATGTCATTCCTCATAAAAAATCATCAAACCTCATTACGAACCTGAAATGCTATCTCTTAAATCAGCTTAAAACCTGTTTTTTGAGCAGGTGTTTAGAACCTGTGTATAACGTTGGGTGTATTGCTTGGGAGATAGCAATCGAAAATACTTCTGTGAGTTGGTTGAAAGCTGTGCTGTCATAATTATATCGGTTGAATATAATTACCAAATGTGTTCAGAAACTATGAAGATAGAGAAAATTCATTGATTGACTGCAAGACTATTTCGCCGTTGGCAGACCTCTCCATCAACTCTTATTTTTTCCCTTGAACAACTGCTACTTCGCCCTCAAAAAGGTTTTGCGGGTCTAATACACAACATTTCAGTTCGGCAGCAGGAGGAGGATGGGGATAAGATGTTATGAAATCGAAGCATTACATTTCTCAAATTCAAGTTTGACCCACTTTAGGGCATTCGGATCGGTATTTCTAATTTCTAAGACAAATTATCATTATATTCGGTTGGCGTAACATTCTCTGCGTTAGCAAAGTTGCTCTCTTTCAGTTGTGCGTCTTTTATGTGAATCGATCAAAAAATAGCAAATTCAGGCTATTTATAGACATGAAAATTATATGTTATGACAAATAGTCAGCCAGAAAAGTAACCAACCTTGAATCATTTCTGATTCTGTCTTTTTGTAACAAATCGATAAGAATTGACAAAACTGAATCTATTTCTGAGACATTTGCTTCAAAATAAAAGGCAATACTTTCCGCAATTATCTGAAAATTTAGGCTTGAACTTTGCTTCGTCATAAACTATTGTTCGCAGTGTGATTTGCCAAACACGTTCAAAAATCAATCTCAACTTTCACGGTAATTGATTGTGACGGCATTAGATTCCGCCTAATGAACTTCACAGATAAAAAGTATCATTTTTGGTAAACAGGCATTGATATCCATATTTGAAGTGCCTTGTAGATTCTCGATTTGTCCAAGTTAGATAACAATGAAAGTTTGGAAAACAATTTAATTTGTATTTGTATTCCAATTCGTCTCTTGCCGTAGCTCCCCAGATATAATTTTTTACTTTATTTTAAGCGATTCTGTTATGCTCGCTTTTCCAGCATTGTTTGCTTTTTCTTACTTTTCCACTCGAATTCATTGGTGGAAAACTTTTACGTTGGTGGCTATCCCTGGCGTGTACGCATTGCTGTTTAATCTGATTTGATGAAACAAGTATTATGACAATTCACTTAATTCTAATCCCTTTCCGGTGATGTTTGGATTTTATAACCAAAGTGAATATGACTAAGGATCGTGATCTGAGAAATTTGTTTTGTGTGTTGGCAAAACGAACTTTAAATCCCTTTAAATGTCTTTGAAATATTAACTTCTAGGACATGGATCACAAGAATCTAATGAGTGAAAATTCAATGTTTGGCAGCTTCCCAGGTTAGATACCAGTCCCGATTTTGTATGTGTTCACGCGATTTGAATGCCAAAGTCTTAATAGATAGGATGTTTTAAAGTATAATTATATGAATTTTCAAACCTTCAAAATTCGTTTAGGATTCTCAACAGTGCTGTCTATTTGATTGCACGTCACATCATACATAGTCGGTCCTTTCAACCCATTGAGCTGAAAATTGACCAAGGCCAATTCCAACTTCTACCATATGATTTATTAAGTTTAATTTTGATTGGAAGCTCGTTTGAATTTACTGGAATAAAATCATACTTGATGAGTCTCGTAAAAATATTTTGATTGTGGGTAAATAAAGCCTTCTCTCAACTCTCTCCCAGTCGACACCCGCAACCCACCCATTTTCTGAGTCATAAACACACCCTATATCTATCTGCGCAAACTATCTCGACCTCCCATTTCTTCCATCACTCCACACTTTTTTACAAACACACCATAGTTTCTCTGACTTCACAAGACAATTCACCGTACTTTGTCCTCCATATGTCGTCAACACCTTACAACTTCATTCACTACGGACCTTTCTTCTCCTTTGGGACACAGAATCCTTACACACAATACTTTTTTTCGATTATACCAAGTAACATGAACTGGTGCCATTTCAATCATTGAATGATAAGTATTGTTATAATTATTAACTATATCATCTAAGTAAGAGACCCATTTCTCATTTTTATGCTCTGTGAAAACCTTCCAAATTGCTTGTTTTAAAGTTCGGTTAACACGTTCGGCTGAACTGGCTTTATTTTTGGACATAATGTGATAAGAATGAATACCACGTTCTTTCAAAAGATTGTTCACCATAATATTCACATATTCTAAGCCTTGATCGAATATTATTGTTTGAACGGGATATTTCATTTTTGAAAAAATTGACCGCAACCCAAAAGAAGTTTTTTTTGCGCTTTTGTTTTTCATGGGAACACACCATAGAAATTTACTGAAACAATCAATAACTACCAAAATAAAATTGAATCCACTATTTTTTGTTGAATATTTTTGCATATCGATCAAATCTGATAGTATAATTTGTCCCGAAAAATGCGATATTAAACGTCTTCTGGGAAATTTTTTTTCTTTTTGAACGATGTAAAGAATGCGTCACATTACTCCGTAAATAAATTTTAATTTTTTGAGTTAATGAACCCGGTTGAGCTAAATCACTATAGAGAGTATCAAATTGACTCTGATTATTCAGTTTCGGTTCGGGTAAAATTGTCTGTCGAAGTGATTGAACTGGAGCTTGAGATTTTTCTCTTTCGTTTTCTAACATATGATTGTTTTTTATGATGTTTTCTAGAAACTTCTTTTGTTTTCCTGATCTCAATTTCATTTTTGATTGCCCTCAAAGTTCCTTTTTTAGCCTCCAAAATTTTGAAATGTTTTATAAATTCTGCCGTCGGAATAGCTTTATATTCCATTTTATTTAAAATAGTAAAAAATGGTGAAAAAATGTTTGTACGTATAGTCTCAAACTCTGAATGACGATTTGGATGAACATTCACATATATATAGGCATAGTTTTTGCTATAAACTTTGTCCCATAAGGTTTTGCTTACTAGTGTATTAGCTCCAATGTCTCGCAAAATTCTATTATTTACATCATTAGCCGCAAAAAATTTGAAAATAATAAACCCTGTCGCATTCAATCGTATATTTCGAAATTCCTTACTATTATCATAACCATTTTGAACCAAAAAAATTATGGAGATGTTCTTTTTTCTAGCAATGACAGAAAAAAGTTTCATAATTTCATCAGATTTACCACATTCGGTCATCATGTCATCAAAAAGTAAAAGCGTATTTTTTGGTAAGGAAGAAAAATATTTTGCGTCACAAATACCAGCATGGTATTCGATAATTTGATCAAATTCTACCGGAATCTCCTCGAGATAATCAGGGTAACAATAAACTATTTTATCAAACGGAGAAGAATAATGTGATTTCTCTACAATCTCTTTTAACAACGTTGTTTTTCCACATCCTGAAGCACCTCCGATAATAAGTCGGAATGGTTTTTCTAGCTTTGAATCTACTACTTCTCTGCCACAAATAACTCTCATTTGACGCGATGTTTGTTAGTATTTTTTATTTATTATAATGAAGTGAGTAGGTTAAACTCTAGTTTCTTTTTTGCAAATAAGTGTCACAGATTCTTCAG
>SCLH01000896.1:245057-259404 GCA_004367855.1 Oikopleura vanhoeffeni
ACATTTGATTTCCGTTCAATTTATTCGATGTCTCATTGATGTCATTATCTATATGGATAGTTGTATGTCCTATATAGGCTATTTCTTAATGTCATACGTGGTTCTAGGTTGGTGTTTTCCTCTTGATGTCTTCATCGGGTTTATCTTGATTTTCATCGTATTCTTTTTAATGTTCCTATGAGGTTCTTTTATGTATCTATCGAGTTTTCCTGATGTCTCCTATCATGTTCAATTTTGATTATCATATCGATGTTTGATTCTGATGTTCATTCGATGTTCAATTTTTGTGTTCACTGGTTCAATTTTGGATGTCTATTGAGGTCAATTTTGATTGTCTCATAGCGATGTTTAATTCTGGTGTCTCATTGATGTTAAGAATTTTGATTGTCTCATGATCGAGTCTAATTTTGATGTCTCATATCGATGTCAAATTTTAATTCTCCTCGATGCTTCAATTCTGGTGTCTCGTCGGTCCAATTTTGATGTTTCTCTATCGATTTCTTTTTGATGTTTCATATCGTGTTCTTCTGTGTCTGTTTCGTGATTCAATTTTGATGTCTCATATCGAGGTCTTTTATGTCTCATATCGATGTTCATTTTTGTGTTCAAGCTTTGATTCTCGTATCGATGTTTAATTCTGGTGTTTCTAGCGTGTTTTTATTCTGTGTCTATCTGTGTTCTTTTGATGCTATATTTGTTCTTTATGTCTCTCGAGTGTTCATTTTGATGTTATTCATGTTTGATGTCTCATCTGATTTAATTAGTTTGGTGTCTCTATTCGATGTTCATTTTATGATGTCTTCATTTGATGTTTCAATTTTGATGTTCATTGTATGTTCATTTGATGTTTCATATCTGATGTGTCGGTCATTTTGATGTCTCATCGATGTCCATGTTTGATTTCTCATCTATGTTCAATTTTGATGTCTCATTCGTCATCAAATTTTGGTTTCGTATCATGTTTACTTCGATGTTTCTATATATTCAATTTGATGTTCATTTTTATGTTTTATTTGATGTTATTCGATGGTCATTTATGTTCATTGATGTTATTTCTATTTTATTTTTCACATTAATATTTATTAGAAATATTACGGTTTTAATTCATTGTACAGTTTTAACTCAGTTGAATCAATTCGATGTACTTTTCTCCTTTATCATATAAATGTCTCATGGTTATCCGATCGGTGTATGATCTTGATGTTCTATGTTGATGACTCATTCTGATGTGACAATTTGATGTCCGATATCGATGTTTTATTTCGATGTCTCGTTTGATGTCCTATATGATATGTCCTATATAGTCTATATCTTTAATGTCCATATCGATGTTCTATGTTGGTGTTCCATCTCGATGTCTCAAATTGAGGTTTGATCTTGATGTCTCATATCGATATTCTATTTTAATGTCTCCTATCGATGTTCAATTTTGATGTATCATATCGATGTTTGATTCTGATGTCTCATATCGATGTTCAATTTTGATGACTCACCTGATGTTCCATTTTGCTGTCTCATTTCAGAATCAATTGTGATGTCTGATTTGATGTTCTATTATGATGTTTCATATCGATGTTCCATTTCGATGTTCAATTTTGATGTTTCATATCGATGTTTAATTTTGATGTTTCATATCGATGTTCAATTTTGATGTCTCATCTGATGTTCAATTTTGATGTCTCATATCGATGTTCAATTTTGATGTCTCATATCGATGTTCAACTTTGATGTTCTCTTTCGATGTCTCATATCAATGTTCCACGGTCATGATCAATCCTGATTGCTATGAATCATTGAAAGTGTAAGGTGTCAAGCATTTCGTATAGCCTGAGGGCTATAATCATTTTTTCTATATTTTTTTTTGGTCGAGTAACTTGATACCCTTATTTCTCAAAATATTAAAATAATCATCTTTATCAGATTACTCTCAAACAGAGAAAAACTCTCAATAAAATAAAAATAAAGGTTAACAACCTCAGCAGTGGATATCCTATTTTGAAAACCGGTTATTTTGGTACTTAAATTTGAAATTGATATAAATAATTCAAGTTTCCTCGGGGAGTGTATCATTTTCAAATGAGGTTCTGAACACCTGACAAAATATAAAATTATGAAATTTTTTTTTGAAATGAATTTGAGCCAAAATTTGGCGTAAACTTTGGTGTTTAAACGCCAGGGGGCGAGCAAAAATCCTGCCACCAGAGTGGGCCAGGGTATACTACTCACTTTTTAAAAAGTTTGACAGCGTATTCCAAACATGGAAAATATTTTTTTTAATCTCAAAGATTCATCAAAACCTTGTCTTTGAATACAAAGTATAATGAAGTTACAACTGTTCTCCGTTTATTCTTGAGGCGCAGTTTCAAATTCAGGTCCAGATTGCTTCGACCACCCCCTTAACTATAGAAAACTCAGCTCTCCAGCGTCAAGCTGGTAGTTTGTTACCAAAATGAGTATGTGGGTTAAGAGTATTCCTCATGAAGAACGACGATTTTGTGTTTTTTGAGGCAAAATATCTCAAAGACTTTATATTTGTGGGCCACCATTTGTATTTAACATTTCAGGTTAATTCAGTTTATCAAAATGTTCCATAGTGAACACTGCTTTATTTCGGAACACTTTTGCTTTATCCACGTAATAATTTTCATTTACAATCCAACTGCACTATTCGTGCATAAAAACTAAAAATTTCGGCTTTTAAAATGTTTTCCTGCTTCAAGAAATCGATAAATTGTCTCAGATATTTATTGAGCTTGTAAAATTTCAAAAATATGCTATAAAATTAAGATCGCACTGTCTGACTTTCTTTCTGAGCAAATATAAATGATATTTGATCTTTATCAGGACTATAAAATACACAAAGCAGTAAAATATAATTTCTCATTTTTCCTGTAATACAATACAGACAAAAATGAGCTTAAAAATAATCAACGAGAAATATGTCCTGGAACTTGGCTAGGGATCAGCAAGATAATTTTAAGAATAATTCACTTTTTAATTTCGATAGGAATAAATTTTCGACCGTCTTTTTTTCATACAACTAATTTTAAAACAAACACTTCAGTCTATTGTGTAAAGTTTACAATGTGGTCGCCAAATAACTCATTTTTCATGTTAAAGTATGTCACATTCTTGCTCCCGATCTTATTTGTCATGCTGAAACCTGATTGACACTGATGATTAGTTAATAAGTTTTAAATTTTTGGTAAAAAAACTACGCCTTTTTTTCGTTCAAATAGTTCGATTTGTGTCAGCGATAACTTAAGTCGGAAGTAAAAATGTAACATGTCACATGTTGTATATTAAATTGATTTTTATAATCACACGGAAAAGTTCAAGCCCATCGGTGGTTTTTTTGGAAATTTTCATTTATAACAATAATTTTCTGGCGGAAATAGAGAACGCGCAGGCGTTATAAATGACGTGATAATTTAATTTTAAGGAGTTTACCAATTGATTTAAATGACGTGAATTACCAAAATGCGAAGGATAAATATCCCTTTATCACCTTTTGGTTAGAATGCGTAGCCACAACGTTAAAATCACACGTTAAAAGAAGTAGTGGCTACGCATTCTAACCAAAAGGTGATAAAGAGATATTCCACCCAACGCAATCTAGGTAAAAATCGTGAAATTGCGAAAGTTTTAAAAGCAATATTGGCAAACTCGGCAATATAAAGCAATATACAGCCCCTTTTAACTATCTGTTATATTTTTGAAAAAGTTATTTTATTTGATTTATCAACTTGAGATCCTCTACCCTATGAATTTCATCAAAATATTTTTAATTCCAAATCAGAAACAAAACGATTGATTCGTCTTGGAATGCCTATGCTGAAAATTCAAAAATAATTTTCCAAAAAAATGAGGATTTATTAGAAGTAGATGTATCTGATAACGCTTTAAGGGTATTTCAAATTAATTTATTTGAAAGAGTCGTATAAGTGGGAGGCATTTTTGAAAGACTTTTATTATGACATGATCCCATGTTGATTAATTTTTAATATGAACTTCATCATATCCAGTAGAAAAATTACCAACGGATTTCCTGATATTGTTTTCCTGCTAATTCTTTAACAACCTGAATGTTTATACTTATCCGTCAGAGCGCTAGAGTGCAACACATATCAACATATTCTGAAAAATATCTCAAACAGAAAATAACTTCACTTTTAGACTGAATTTGAAAGTGCATCTTTATTGGCCACTGGAGGCTTGACATACATTAGGTGGGACTATTTTTCAAAAATAAATATACCCAATGTGTTTTAGCTTTTGGGGTGTTCCCCGAGGAGATTCACGTTTAACCAATCAGAGCGCGACTTGGTTAGTTAATTTAAGGGGCGTTTCAATCTCCTCGGATAAAACCCCAAAAGCTAAAACACATTCGGTACTAATAATGATTATTTCAGTGATGGTTCGTCTTCATATACGGAAACTGATGGTGCTGGAATAGGTCGGTAGAATTCCAGAAGAAAATATAAACATGGAGTTTAAGGGGGTTGACGACTCTGATTGAATAAAGGCCTTAGAGGCATTTAAAATGCTCCAAATTGATACAGGGTGATAATAAAGTTTACTACGAAAAAAAATTTGAAATTTTCGCATTTTTTCGTTTTTTTTAAATATTTTTCAAAAGATGAAATTATAAATAACGTTTGCTCAAATTTGACCACTAAAACTTCAAAATATCAACTAGACGTGAGCCAACTTTCTCACCAGTGTTTTACTGACTTTCTTTTGAGCTTACTTTAAAAAAAATCGAACCACTTTTTTTTTGGGAATTTTCTTGGAAAATGACCAAAAAAATCATATTTCAGATTCTAACTGCCAATTTCAGAAAATCTCGTGCTTGTATCTTAAAAATGTTATGAGGACAACATAGTAAAAGTTTGAGCTGTTTTAAGATCTTATCCGCGGAGGAGATAGATTTTAAAGCCTGAAATTTCAAAAAAACGTCGGTTATTTGGCGTTCGAGAATTGGTTAGTCATCCCATCCAAAAAAGCTTTTTCGGTCTTTTAAATTTTTTTTTTTCAGTTATTTTTATAAATCGTAAATTTCCTATTTGATTTAAACAATTGTGCACTTTCGAATGATTTAGGCCAAATAATTTGGGTCTTACTCTGTAATGACAAGTATTTTACTTTGGAATTTTTCTCAGGTATAGCGTTAGTCGAAGTTTTACGAAAATTTGTCATGTGTCGAGAATCAAGGTGAGATTTTATAGTTTTTAATCTATTTCCGATCTTGATTGAAAAATTGAATAAAGATCGACTGTTAAATAACAAATATAAAGATTTTATTTCAGAAACACATAATACAGGGGGGGCAATAGCTCTGGCCCAATATTGCCGAATTTTCCAATATGTCCGAAATTTTTCGGCAAAAAAATTTCGGCGATATTGGCCCTCCCCCTGTATAAGATATTTTCGACCTACTCAAAATTCAGATTTTCCGAAAATCAATTGAAACTAGCAAAATTTCAAGAATATTTATACCTTGCGAACTTATTTTCGGGATCTATACTTTATTTTATCAATTTTTTAAATATTCATTTGTGGGAAGTAGCAAAATTTCAAAATTAAATTTCGAAAAATACAAAAATAACTTATAAAATTTTATTTTTATCCTTGAAGCAGGAGTCGGTACAAATGAATCGGAATGTTTTTGTAAGTCTTTTGATCGGATCCAGCTTTTTGTGAGCCTTCCAATCCAATCCAAAACAGCTTCACCGTGAAAAAGCACCGTGCACCGTTATCATACTATCGATAAGAATATTATTATAATTTCAATAAATTTAAAGTAAACTTAGAGGAACAGAGGATGGAGATACAATCCAATCCAAGCAAACTGACTTCGCATTTACTTGCAAAGGAAAAAATGTAGAAATCAGCCATGTTTATATTACCAATTATATTATCTCGAATTCACTAGATACAGAAGATGACGAAAAAACAAGGAAGACCACTGTTAAGGAATTGTGTTTTATTTCATATTTTACTACATGAATCAAAAAGTTTGAAACGCCTGGAGTTCAGTCGGGGCTCTGATTGGTAAAATGGCTGAAATTCATAGCTTTAAAGTCTGCTCATTGGCCCAGACGAAGTCTATCAAGTGAGGCGTTTCAAATTATTTGAATCATATATTACATACTATGATCCCTGGTTTTCAAATCAGACTATTTTTGGTAATTATATTTTTTCTATCAAAGATAGTTTTTATTTGACGTTTCGGTTATTGTAAACTGATTTCGCGCGAAGAATAAATCAACTTTCGAATTCTGTGCACTCCTTTCTCATACGTGATAATGGCTGTTTAGCCGAAACGTCAAATAAAAACTATCTTTGATAGAAAAAATAAAATAATTTTATGTCTCAAAACCACTGAATATAATTTTTAATTATTTTCACTGATCGAACTAAAGGCTCTGGTTTTATGTATTTTTTCAGTACTGATATGAATTTTCCAGAAAACTCTTATCGCTCTGAACATATTTCAGTTTCTGGAAATCATGTAATCATAGTATTACCAAATTAAAATATTTTGTTAGCTATTATAAAATCCCGAATGTGGCCGAATTTGTCAATAACGCCGAAACATTTTACGCAATTTCACCATCCTTATTTGAATTTTTGACAGTGCTCATAGCGCCGACCGAGCCAATTTTGACGAATAACGGTGAGTGCGTCAATTCTTTTGAATTGTATTTCATAGCATTTTTGCGTTCTACGTAATCCTACACATTTTTGTATCTTACTTCATTTGATCCTATTGTTTAACAAAAGTGCAAATGTCGCCGAACTATGTTAGCAAAATCCTTTCGGCGATATGCAGTCTACGCCTTAATTCTTTTCTAGACGAAAAATTTGAAATTCGGGAATTAATTATTTAACCATAATTTCGCAACATCGCCCCCTAGGATAATTTTATTATTAAATTTCAAAATTTATGAACTTGTGAATGCAATATGAGTTCAATAATAGAATGGGTAAAAATAAATCATATTTAAAGCAAAGAGTGGAAAAAATCGTTCAACGAACAAGAGATAGGAAAACCAGCATTGAAAGTGTAACTCTGACAACCTTTGATTATCCTATAAGTGACGTATGATTTCAACACTAGAATTTCTCATAGTTATAAAACACTCCTCCGTATTTAAACTTGCATTTAATTATTTCAAATTTACTCACACTCTGGTGAAAAATCTGCCAATATTGATTTTTTTTCTGCCACATTTGCATTAAACATATTAAATTTTTCCAAAATAATAAAGTGAGTCATCTTAACGATAGTCTCATCAGATTATCCAAGGTTTCATTTCAATTTTTCTTCTCAGATTTACTCGGAATTACCCTTGACAGTTCAAAAATAATTTTTGCTGCATCAGATACGAACACAACCGAAATATAAGCTTTTATTCTCGAAAAAATTTAGACCTAGAAAAATTACCCAGATCGACGATAAAAATAATTAATTAAGTATAATTAATTACACTGAGTGTATCCTTATCTGAACGTTCCCTTATTCGAACGATGTACCCTTATCCGAACGATTTTTCGGAAAATTGATGAAACACCCTCATCCGTACGCCGTTATCCGTACGGTAAAAAATACTAAAGAATTTTCTATATTTAGTTAGTTTTTAAGATTTTTTTATTTTTACATAATGTTAATAAATGAAATAAAAAGCTAACTTTTGAGCACGTTTTGAGAGTTATTTTTGTAAATAGATAGACTTTACAATGCCAAAAAATGAATTTCTATATTTTTTGAATAAATTAGTTAACTTAAATCGTTATTTTCTTGGTTGGATATCCGATGCAGAATCTCCAGCTGACAATATTTTTCGTTCATTATTTTTCCGGAATTCAAAGCAGCAGGCGAGTCGACCGATTTTTGATCGTATTTTTAATGCTTTCTCATATGGAATTGCTTCAAAGGATCTTAGTATTTCGTTTTTTCGTCCAAAATACTTTTGATAGTAGACTTTGCCAACAGTCGACCCATATATCTCCTGCCATATAATTCGATAATCCAGACAGCGTTCACTGTGAGTTCTATTCGCTGAGATTTATTATTTCCACCTTTAACCCTTGTGAGCATAGAGCAACAATAGTGGCCCAAGCATACCTGAAATTATTCAAAAAAGGCACAAAATCGGATCGTAAAATCAGAATTAAGAATAATTATGATTCGGTTGCAAAAAAATTGAAGTTTTTTCGAATGTTTTGTTCAACTATTACGGGGATTTAATTTATTAGGATTTTTCGCCTATAAAAAAATCATTTCGGAATTAGACATAAAATACAAATGTTGGATTAGCTCAGTTAGATTAGCTCGGTTAGATTAGCTCGGTTTGAGGAAAGTGTTTTGTGCATGCAAAACAGTTAAAATAAAAATTTATTGGTATCTAGGGGCGGATATTTTTTCGGAAGTTAAATTTCACATCCAGTTATTTAAAAATCTGTCCTTCTGTAGAAAAGTCTGTAGAGGTTTGAAAAATTTCGAAAAAATAAATGTTTTTGCTGCACAAAATCACTAAGACTGATATTCTGGGATTATTTTTATCTTTATAAGTATTTTCAAAAAGCGGGAAAAACCTGAGTTTTTCTTCCCGTGAAAAAAACTTGAGTTCTCGCATGTGACATTTTTCCGGCATTTAAGGGGGTATACGACTCTGATTTGACATTTTATCGGTGTGCTTGAAATATACTGAAACTAACAGTTTATGAGAAAAACCAAAAATGCTTATTTATAGATCTATCCTCAATCTTGCGAAAAATATACATCACAAATTATTCTTACCATCACAGCAATAGGTACAGTATCGTAACAAGGTGACATTTTCCAAACTGCAAAATCTATCTCCTCCAGACGGTATATCAAATTTAGCTCAAATTTTTACAGATAACTAGGCCGGCCGAGCAAAAAATGAGAAACCAGATAAAAAGGTCGTGTGGTTCTGAAATTTAACGTCGAAATTTAACGGCTCAAAAGACGTGAAAACCAAGTTTTTAGCCTGATACGACATTTTACATCTCCAGCTATTGAATGCAACAGCATGTTTGTGCTGTAATACTGTTTTGTCGATTTATCACAGCCTACAATGCTTGATTATGAAAATTTTATATCTATTCACAACAGAATTTTCTTCTGAATCTTATGGTCATTTTTTTAGACTGAAATAACAAGAGAGAAAGAAAGTGGTTTAAAATAATAGCAACTTTTCATCCAAACACCGCCACCAAGTGGTCGCGAAATTTTTTGCCATTGTTTTTATCGTCTTCAAAAATGGTAGTAACCAAAATTTCAGCTTGATAGTGCACGTAAATCAATTTTTAGCGTTTTAGCACCACCTTCTTAAGGATGTCGGGCGTCGATAATGGTCTTTTTTACACATTTCAAGTGAAGTTTCTGAGAAACGGCTTCAGAAATAATTAATTTTTTTTCCAAATACGTAGTACAACTCGTAAGAAGGTGCCAAAACTATTCAGAGCATCTGATACTCAACCTACGCTCAGAAATGGTTTTTAGTAGGCGTCCCTAAAAGCACTAAAAAGCCTACTCCTCATTCATCTCTCATCATCTTTTATTGATATTTGCAATTAGAATTATATATAAATACCCATGACCAAATGGAAGCCTTTTCAAAATTTGCCTCTAGTGGTCAAAACAGCTTATTTGGGAGCCTCGCGGCAAACGCCTACTCCTCCTTAAATATATATGGAAAATTTTCAATTGTACATCAAATTCACCGCAAAGGCTGAATTAAGGTTCAAATGGAAGCCTTTTTTCGATTTTTTTCTCCAAAGTCTCAGGAAACGACTTGTGAATTTTCTAGTTTTGTTGAAATTCTGAACTTTTTGAAATTAAAAAAAAATTTAAAATGAAATTAAACGTTTTTGGCAGTATTTTGAGTTAAGTGTCTACATTGCAATTTTGAAAAGGTGACAATAAATTCTAGATTGAAAATTGGTACCTTTCACTTCAAATTTCTCAAAAATCTTCAAAAACTCAAACTTACTTTTTTTTTTGAAAAAATCAAAATCAGAAAAAATCTAAGCTTAAAAAACTCAGTGGAAAATTCTCTACAAAAATGAGGCTATCAAAAAGTTTTCTGAGAAATCTCAATTATCGACGCCCAACATCCTTAAGTCAGCACCACCAATTCCAAAAGTCGCTCATTAAATGTTAGATTTTAAAAAGTACCAGAATTATTGGATCAGTCGACTGACCATTCTTAAAATAACCACAAATCCTGGACACGTTTATTTTTTTTCATGTTTGTAAATTTCATATTTTCGACCACCCAAAACAGCGCCACCGAGTGATGGCATCAATTTTTCTTAGGAGCCACATTTTCAAGCGTCAAAATCTACGCTCGGACGTTAAATTTAAGAACCACACGACCTTTTTATCTGGTACCTCATTTTTTGCTCGGCAGGCCTACAGATAACGTAACGGTAGTATGTCCAACTTTAAACACAAGCTTTTTTTGATCCTGTGACTAAACAATTCTAGAACGCCAAATAACCGACGATTTTTCACAATTTCAGACCTTGAAATCTATCTCCTCCGAGGATATATTTTCAAAATGGCTCAAATTTTTATCAAGTACTCCTCAGAACATTTTTAAGTGACGAACACAAACTTTTTTGCAATTGACAGCTAAAACTCGAAATATGATTTTTTGTTCATTTTCAAAAAAATTTCTGAAAAAAAAGTGCTTCGATGTTTTCGAAAGTAGGGTCAAAAGAAAGCCATTGAAACATTGATGAGTAAATTGGCTTACGTCAAGTCGATATTTCGAAGTTTTAGTGGTCAAATTTGAGCAAACGTTATTTTTTAACTTCATCTTTTAAAAATTACTTAGAAAAAAATCGAAAAAAACAAAAATTTCGAATAACAATTTTTGATGATTGGGTTCTTAGTACACTTAATTATCACCCCATAGCAATTAGGAGCATTTCAATGCCCATAAGGCCTTTATAAAATCAGAGTCGTATGCCCCTTTAAGCAAAATAATATTTGAAATTTTAAAATTATTTATATATAAGTTGAACAGATGTATAACTTATACTATAACTTATCCTGTAACAGTATAAGATAAATTTTAGATATCTTTACACTTTTATATAAAAAATTTTCACTTATTTTTGACTAATTTGTTTGACTTTGTTTTCTTGCATTTGGAATGAATCAACTTATTTTGTCGAAATGAGCTTCAGCTGGGCGTGACGGTCTAGTTAAGGGGATGGCATAAGTCCAGCAGATTGGTACATTTTTTCGGAGCAATATTTGAAAGGAAAAAAAATGTGGAAATTTATTTTTTCATCTTCAATAAAAGTTTTCATAATGAATTTTTACAAACGTTCACATTTTTATTTCGTAAACATAACTGACTATAGTTTTAAATACAAAACCCACTTTGCACTATGCATGATTTTCCAACTTAACCCGACTATAATATTTTTTAAAGACAATATTAATAAACTTCAGACATTCCATGAAAAAGGGTTAAAATTGTGAAAAAGTAGAGAAAAACAGCTTTTTTTGAGATAAAAATTGACCTATAATTGCGTTTTGATATTTAAAAATGTCCTGACTATTGAACAAAATGGCGCCTAATACACCATCATTTTATTGGGAATTTTTCACAACCATTAAATTTTTAAAGATTCAGTGCCGAATGGCACTTATCCAGTGCACAGTCAAGTGTTAAAAATTTCATGAACAGTTCGTTTAAACAAATTATTCTATCTTGAAATCAAAACATAAACTATAAACTCCATAAACAATAACTAGAAATTTACAGTATAATGAGAATTCTGACACAGTTGTAACAGCAATATGGGATTTAAAAATCCAAAGTATAGCATATATACAAATTGTTATGAAGGAAAGTTTTCACTTTCTAATTTGAAAATTATCATTTATACAATCGATATTCATATTTAAAAATAACCATTACACTCATAGGAAATTCGGGAAAAGAAGTTGCCTACAATTTCAAGAAAGCGGCTTTTCTCTAGTAACCTGGAAGATAATTCTGATTGTTACAAAAGAAAAAAACGCTCGTTCTCAATTCGATGTAACGAATCTTTTGAAAAACTGTCAGCTATCCCTGCCCTGGAATTTCCCAATTCACCGGCCCAATCTATTAACATTTCTGGGATAAACCCCATGGATAACGGAAGCTTTGAAATTTCAGCATCTGAAAATAATTTCGGCGAATTCGCGGCAATCTATGATTTCAAAGCTTCTGTTGCCATGCCCACTTTAAAAAATGGAAAATTTCTGTTTATTAATGAAGTAAAAATCTTCGAGGACCTTACCCTAGAAATGCTTAATTCCACCACCTACCCAAAACCGGATCCCCTTGATTACCGTATTAAACAAATCATGACCGCCAATTTATACTGGCACATCTCTAAGGACATTGAATGTCCAGATGTGGCAGGTTTTAACTTGACCATGCACAAAACCTTTAAAAATGCATTGGCCGAAATGATGGGTATTCAGAATAACTATTTTTTAGAAAGCTCATGGGGGGAAATTATTATGGTTCTCATTGGGCAATGGACTACTGTTGCCAAGTTATTGCTACCGATTTTTGAAATCACAATGAGAACCAGAATAATTTTCATTTTTCCCTATATTATGGACTTTGCACCATTTCGACCAAAAAAAGGGATTGAGGCTTCTCAAATCAGAAGGTCCTCTTTATTCAAGGACAGATTTGTCAGAAAACTTAACCGGGAATGCGATTATAATATCATTTCTACCCTGGACATAGTCTTTAACGCTAAAAACTACGTCAAAAAGGGTAAAGAACCTGAGTTAGGATTTGAGTTAGATTTCCTACCCTATTACATTTGGCAAATCATGCCAGCCGAAATTGATGATTTTTTCCATGCGGAATTCATGATTAAAAAAGCTTGGGAATCATTCATCACTAACCCTGAAAATTTTCAAAAAGACTTTATGTCCGAAAATTTTGCCAAAACAGCCTTCCCAAAAATTAACGATGAATTAATCGAAAAGTTTGAGGGTAAAATTTAAAATAACTATTTTAATTTCTTTATAACAAAGTTGGTGGGACGCAGTTTATTTAAAAAAAAAAATTTTTAGGAAGAGAGGGGGTATGAGTCTAGCCATTTTTTTCTCAGTCAATTAAACTACTGAGAAATTTCTTTACAAATACAGCTCCTCTTTTGAAAAAGTCAACAATAAAATCTGTCCAGCCACACGATTATATACTGTATTTTGATAAAAATTCAGAAGTTCATTACTTTATTACTTTTCTCTTTGATAAAATAAAAATATATAATCAAAAAGAAATTAAAAAAGTACTATAATCTCTACTAACTTAGTCTGCTGATAAAAATAAAATTAACAATCTTTAACAATCAAACCATACTTTTGTTTCAATGACTATGAATAAATGCGTATATAAAATTAAAATATATTTTTTTTTCTCTTTAATAAGCAGAAAAGTTAGTATAATTTGTTCTCTTTTATATACAACCACTCTTTTCAATATGGCCAATATTCTTCGAAATGATCAAAATTTTTTGCAAAATTCTTTTTTTTTGCAATAACCATTTCCCAATAAACGCCTTTAAAAACCCGGTACGGAATAAAAAGTACCACAAATCAGCTTAAAATAAAAACCAAAAATTTGACGTAAGGTACTTAATTAAATCGGTTCAATAATTAAACCTTTTCACTATTTATTTTACTTTCTCTCATGGTGAAACTTAAATAGGCGTCTCAATAAAAATATCTCTCAAAAAACACAGAATTTATATATATTTTTTCATATAATTTATTTTTCAGCAGGTTACTTTTCTCTGTTTTATAAAATGTAAATTTCTCATAAATTCTATCCATGTTTGTCTGCAAAGCTGAGTATAATTGATCGCGAAAAAGACTTAAAACTCTGATTAATTATATTGTATGACAACAACAACAATCTAAATATAGTAGTAAAAGACTATTACTTAGTCAACCCACGCCTTGCGCGTAGGTTTAAAATACTACCAATAAAACGCTGGCCTGCTGAGTTCTACTGGATGAAGTTGCCTGGATTATGGAACAGGATTACTCCTTTGGGTGTTTTTTTTACAGGATGATGGTGGACTACCCGAGGTATTACATTTCTCCGATGCTAATGGTCTAAGCCAAGTGAATCCTGCAAAAATTCAAAAATCGTGGCAGGAAATGAATTGATATGATGCTCTGGAAATTGGCGTATATTCTCGTTAAAATTCTTTATTGTTAAGAAGCGAGAGATGAGCCTTAATAGGAGCTCAATATACATTTTGAAAAATTTATGTTTGCAAT
>SCLH01000896.1:261659-275268 GCA_004367855.1 Oikopleura vanhoeffeni
AAAGAAGACTTTCTAAGCCTGATTTTTTTCGATAAAAAGTGTCATTCTCAATTTATTTTTCAGCGCTCAAATTATTAAAAATCGTGAATATAACACAGGAGGTCTGGACCAGACCGTCTGGTTTATATTCTTCGTTTCAAACGAGATTATCTTAAAACATTCTCCAGGAGGTCAGAACATTTACAGTCATTTGGTTTCAAATATTCTCAGGTGAGACCTCATTCTAAGCAGGGAAGGACATCCGAGCTGATTTTGAATATCGGATCGGAAATTTCGGGCCTCAAAATCAGATCGGACCCGAGTTGAAAAAAATGATCGGATCGGATACCCGATTTGAAAATTGCTGATCGCATCTGATAGTGCTCGGACCTGATTGGATCGGACAAGCTCGGATTTGCACATAATTTAAAAATATGCATAGATACAGAAGTTTCACTTAATTTATCATGAAAAACACAAGGTCAATAAATCATGTTGAAAGCACAAATTTTAAGAATTGTTTTGGAGAAACTGAAAATCTTGCCTTCAAAATAAAAATAGTTCCAAAATAAGAACTAATTTAGAAAATTGAAAATAAAATTGTTTTTCAAAATAAACTTTTTTTTTCAAAATGGCCATAAATAAAAAACGGCAGAAATTATTTATTTTGTTCACAAAAATTAATTAACAATAATTAATAAAAAATAAAAATAGGCAATTTTTTCATAATAAATTTTATAAAATAATAATTTTAATTAAAAAATTTAATTTTTTTTAAATTGAAAATAAAATTTAGAAAATTAAACCGTTTTAAACGTGAAACCGTTTTTTTTGANCTCGGATTTTTGAATTTCACCCTAGAATTCTAGAAATATGACTATAAGTAAACCGGAAATGAAAAGTTCGAAAAAAAAGTTCGTCTGATCGGAACAAAAGTACCACCAAATTGAAGCTGAGATTTCACTGATCAAAAAGTTGGCTTACAGCTGATCAAAATTTTGAACCAATCAGCGTCAAATTCGATAATTAGGTTTAACATTTTTGCTTAAAAATAATTGAAATTTCTAAAATTCGATTAAGACATTTTCGATAATTTTAATTTCATGCATCGTTTAGGCGGGTCATATTTACCAATAAAAAATGTTCATATCAAGGTAGAATACCGGTTTTATGCGGGTTAAAGCTAAAAAATATTTGAATTTTGAAAATTCTAGATTGTTCTAGATTGTTTTGAAAAAAATAATTGCCATCATGAGATTCCTTGGGTCAACTTTAGTCATTACCGATATTAATGTATCATAAATTAATTCTATAAAGGGCTCAAAAAATTACGACGCCCACCCCCTTAATGAACAATCTCTTTTAGAATCTAGCGTAGGCTTACGCCTACATAGTTTGTTCCCCTCAACTACCCAACCGCTGCCTACAACAGTAGTCTCTCGTTGCGTGCTACACTACTATGTGGGTAATACTGCGTGCTACGCTATAATAAGCATAATAAAATATACTGACTTATTATTTTCGTAAGTTATAATGAATCCAGTCTGCTGGGTTTATGGCACCCCCTTAAGTTACTTTTATTGCTGAAAAGCTTATTATTCAAAACCAATACACAATTATTTGAATTTTAAAAGTTATTTTTAAGTTAGAATAAGCTCTCACCTGAGAATATTTGACACCAAATTACAGTGAATGTTCTGACCTCCTGGATAATGTTTTAAGATAATATCGTTTGAAACCCTCGTGGAGAATATTAACCAGACAGTCTGGTCCAGACCTCCTGTGTTATATTCACGATTTTTAATAATTTGAGCGCTGAAAAATAAATTGAGAGTAACACTTTTTATCGAAAAAAAAATCAGGCTTAGAAAGTTCCCGTTTTATTCTATAAAAATGTAATTTGTTCTTTTCACTTATAAATAACAATTATTAAAGATTAAAAAAAATAGTTTTCGAGTAAAAAAATAATTTCACCAAGAAAGGCCCTACTATACGAGTATCCGAATATAATTTATAATCCTTTAAATGTAAGAGCTATCTTCTTTATTAACAGAACTAATTACTGTAATTTGGTTTGAAACATTCTTAGGTGAGACCTTCTTCTGAAATTCATTTTGTGATGAGCTCTTTGGCGCCACCAACTCAGATCTGAAAAAGCGGCATAAAACGACGAGTGGGCTCCCAAACTGAAAAATCGGCATAAAACGACCAAATCAAATATATGCCTGGGCAAAAGTGAAATATTAGTAAAAACGGCCTAAAATGACGAGCGGGCTCCCAAACTGAAAAATCGGCAAATATTATCCAGAGGGCCCCCAGATGTCTTTCGTGGATCTGAAAGAAACGTGGGTTGAACTGTGAAAAGAAAAAGTGGCAAAAATGACGGGTGGGCCCCGTAATCGATATTTCAGATGAAATTTTCAATTATAATTTGTTATATATAATAAACCATATATACTAGCCATATAAACCATATAGTATAATAATTTATATTTGCAACCCAATTTTTATCATTTCTTTCTTAACTTATTTCAATATTTTCAAAAACCGGATATCACAAAAACCGGAACATAGAATTGACAGTGCTATATTTTTGTAGACATTCTCGATATGTTAGTATGTATTCAAAAACTTGCCCAGCAGTAGCTTAAAATAATCGACTCTGAACAAGTTTTTTGATCCCTTTTTTATCCCACCCTTTTTCCGATAGGCAAAATTTGATAAATTGAAGTATTTGGATTCATCTTATGCCAGAATTTGGATAAACAGTGATAAAGACACTTTACGCAAATTTAGTCAAGGAGGAAATATACAAAAAATCAGTCTGGATAAGTCGTCAAACTTATTAATATACGGCACTTAATTTAAAATTCAATGAACAATGTCTATCGTCCATTTAGCCAGAAGCTTTTAGGCCACTTTTCGAGTTTTCGATAATAAAATATGACATAAATATCACAAACGAATTCAACTTCTAATAATAAGGTTATATATTAGGTTATATGGATATTTAGAGTATCAATAATACTGCGGCGAAAAACATATCTTTATTTATATATCCAGCAAAATAAAATGCAATTTTATTTATTTTTATTATTTTGGTATAAACAGTTATTTTATGCAAATGAATTCTGATTTTGGTACTGTGGAATTGAGGTAAAGTGTATTTTCGTCTCCATTTTGAAAATGTCTTATTTTGAAATTAGTTTGAAGGCGTTGGGGACAAGAACTTATGGCCAATTGAAACCCTGGGAGGAGATAGCATATTGCGTTTCGACAAATTGCTCTCTAGCTTTAAATAGTTTTGTACGGAAATAGTTTCCGATTTTGAGTAGACCTCGAATTTTTTTTTATCGCAATCTTGCGTCAAAGTCAAAATATACTAAACGAGCCCTCCTTGATTTCCTGCCCTATATCGTGGTTCCTAGATGTATTCATAAAAAAACTAATCTTACAAAACCATTATTATAATCCCTATTTATGGTCATTTGTACACGAATCGTTTTTATCCGATTTAAGACAACATCCGAGATTTTGATATTTTATTGTTTATCAAATAATTCGGTCATTTAGCGTCGAATGCTATTTACGGTAGTTTTGGATAAACAAATTTGACATCATATTTTGACGTTCCACTTCCGGAAAATAATTAAATTTTGACTTTTTGGGTCCAAAAATCTGTAAATCTTGACGTTAAAAATATGGCTTACATGGCAAAAAATTGGATACGATTAGGTGTTTATCGTTTGTAACTCAATTTGCAAATCTTGATTTAAAATCAGAAATCACTTCCGGGGTGATTTTACGCTCGATTTCTGCAGAATATATTTCATTTTTCCGGTAAGGGCCACCGGTTATGCAAATTTTACAAGACTTGTTTCCCGAAATGAAGCGTGGGAAAGCCCATTTTAACGCAAAATTTCAAACCCCCGCCTGAATAAATTAATTTCGCGGTTGCTAGTTACAAGAATGTATTTTTAACGGTTTCAAATCAGCGCTTCGTAATGATTCGGTTATAAAATTTTCCGACAATTCGTGCTAAAATTCCATCATGAAATTTTTGAAATAATTTATTTCCAAATCGATATTACAAAAACAACAATTTCCCACATCTGTATTTTTATTCGATATTTTGAAACAATAAAAACAGCTCAAACTGATCACTATGATATAGAATTTTACCCCCTGGAGTTCTACTTTATCAAATTTTAACAGTGATTAAGAAAACTTTGGTTTCGTTTTTTTTTCAATAATAAATGCGAAAATTTCAGTTAAAGAGCCGTGGTAAGATAATCTAACTAAGACTTTGAAATAAAAAAATTTACAAAAAATGCGCATTAAATGGAAGATTGTTATTTTCTAAATAGGTACCGCTTCGAATTCTTGAGTTTCAAATATTTTTGATAAAGTAACGTGAAAATAAAGATAAATATTCTTCGCTATTTCGCCCAAAAAGCTGATAATTTTTAAAGAATCCTTAGCACATTTAGTTTTAGAACTTTTTGGTCTCCAAAAATAAACCCGAGAAAAGTAGATTGTAGTTTGTTTGTGTTTATCCCAAAAAACTTATATACGGAACATACAACAAGATTTAAAGTCAATCAAAGATAACCCATAGTCAGCGGAGGAGAATGTTCCAAAATATAAATAATATTCCTTGAAAATAGCGGATTTTCGTGGTGTTATCAATGATCTCTCCGTTTCCGTTTTAGTCCAGTTAGGTGACAGTCTTTTGTCAATAAGTAAAAAAAGTTCATAAAAATTGATTTGGGTTAACCTGTGGGCTTTAACAATAAAAGTTTTTCTAGTGACGCTAAATTCTTCCAAAAAATGTAAATCTTGGGTTTTAATTTTGGCTTTTTAGGGTATTTTTGTAATGCCTCAATTGTTCTTAATTTTTTTACGAGTCAAAAAAGAAAATTCATTTTTAAGATTTTTTTGGAAAACCCATAATGTTGCATTGAAAATTTATGGAGATTTTCACGTTTCATTATCAAACTTTCAAAGATCCTCAAAACATGTTATAACCTTGGGTCACTTACATGTCCAATTGAACATAATAAAACCGATTTATTTAATGAAATAGACATTTATCTACATAGACTAAATAATCAATGATTATAAAATATAAATATGCCGCTTTAACCTCAAAGTCCCGTGTTGATCACCAGCTCAAGTGAAGCCCAGGTTCAGAGGATTCAGACTAAACTAATACAAAATGCCAAATTATTTTGTAATTTTTAATTCTAGGTTCGGTGAACCACAGTTGACCCTGGTAATCATATTTTAAGTTTCTTTGAATTGCATTAACTTTGACCGTGAGAGTTCCGGTGAGTCCACTTCTCTCCCGGAACAATAAGCAAATGACAGCTTAGTGAACCTAAATTTTCAATGGTATCTTTATAATTTTATACGAAATTGTATAAAAAACGCAGAAAATGTTTTTTTGCAATTTTAAATTTACGAAATTCCAAGCTAAAATTACTTTCACCGCTTTTTGAAGAGTTTTTTGTTCTGAGAAAAACATCTGTTCACAAACTTTTGATCTGCCACCATGATGCACCACATTCTCACCTCTAAATAATATATGTTTATCTAATCCTCGCCATATTTTTTGATAATCTCTACCATATTAATTACTTAATATGAGGAGGTTTTTAAAGAAAAAAAGCCGAAAGTTTAGTGCCAACGCTCGCCTTATCGATAGCCTTTTCATTTTTTATCCAAGGAAAAAAGTCTCTTAAATAATTGATGTTAATGATAAATACCTGTTTCTTCTACTGCAGAAAAAACAGCGGAATCGGCCCTCGATACACTTTGGTAAATTAAAAATCGGTAACAGAGTTTCCAGAGAATACATTTTTTAATATATTTTTAATAATTGTGTGATCTGGAGCAATGATCATTGAATCGATAATGAAGGCTTGTCCGCTTTTTTAGACAACAAAAACGGCAAGGAAAAAATTGGGGGATTTGCAACGAAACGCAAACTTCTAAAAAAAGGTAAGTCATTAGAGAAACATTTATGGTCAATAATTACTGGGTTTTATCGGTAAGCCCCGCGCCGGCTCTTTTAGAAACAAAATATCGTTTTGAGGCGCGTGTGAACAATGAAGGTCGAGTGTATTAAAAATAGGGGTTCGTTTTTATATCTAAAGTATTCGATCTTGAAAGGACTTATAATCCAGAAAAAACGATATCTCGAGAAAAAATCTCCGCGAAAACTAACAGCTTTTCGTTGAGGTAATCGAAAACTTAGAAATATTATCACGGAATCAATTATTAAGTATTAATAATTTTAGTATTTATAACAAAGTACGTTTTTTACGCACTTGCAGATAATAATTCGATGATGCAAGAGCATTAAATATAAATTAAAGTTTATAGGCTGGACACGGTGGTATCTAGAAAACAGCTCGAAAAAATAGGCCAAATGAGAATTTGATAACTGTAACGAATGTAAGGTTTCGGACTAAAAAATTTTCCCAATATGCGCAACAGCTTTATTTGGACAAATACACCAAGGACGATTTGAAATAAGGAATTTCAAAAAGTTAAAAATGGGTTTCAATGTGTTTAAGCTATCTTGTAGAGAATTTTTTTCTGGCCATTTTAAGACCCAGGATTTTTTTGGTTTTGAGATTTTTTTCAACAAAAAAGTGTTTAAAGGTACGAAAAGTGACCTTTTAGTCCCCGGGTTCTCACGGGAGTTAGAATAACGGTATCAGAAATAAAATAAGTTGACCCGACAGNAGGGATTTTTGCAACGTTATCGGATGCACCAGCTGGTCAAAATTGACCGGTAAAGTATACCTACCGGTACCGGAAGTCATATTTCATTAATTTACATGCACCAAAAATGCAAAACTATCGGTTTTCTGGAAACGGTATTATGAACTAGAAGTTATAAATGACCGCAAGGCGGCCCTGGAGGGGAATTTATATCCAGAGTGAAAACCGATAGAAAACCGATAGTTGCGCATTTTTTGGTACATGTAAATTGATGAAATATGACTACCAGTACTGGTAGGTATACTTTATCGGTCAATTTTGACCAGCTGGTGCATCCGATAACGTTGCAAAAAATCATTCCTCTGTAGAAAACCCTTCGCTGTCGAGTCAACTTATTTTATTTTTGATACCGTTATTTAACTCCCGTGAGAACCCGGGGACTAAAAGGTCACTTTTTGCACCTTTAAACCCACATACTCATTTTGGTAATATATTACCACTTCGATTAAAAAAAAATCGTATTTATAAGCTGTATCATCGAATTAACGTGTTATTTGCATCACTTGGGTTTTTCACTATGTCTTTATTTTGGTGCTAGTCTTCACTTTGCCTCTCTTACTTTTTGAAATATAGCAACTTTGTCGAGGCACCCTTTTCAATCTCAAAAATTGACATGAGTTTTCACATGAAAATTTGCCCAAAATTGAATTTTGAAGGCTTTCACCAGTATGAAATTGTCAATAATTTTATGTGTTAAAAAATAAGAAGATTTTATCCATCCAATCAAAAGTCATGCGACGCTATTTGCCTTACTTGACGCTAATCAGTAACCTCCCGCCGGTTTCATAGATGCCGCAGATTGTTGCGGTAGAATCCTTTGGTAGCCAATAGTAAGGCGGATTTTTTTTATATGATGTGTGAAACAATATCCTCCAGTTTTCTTTAAATGATGGTTTCAGGCAAAAAAATATTTTTTCAATGCTCTCTGATAAAAACATTGACCTTGAAATAAGAAAAATTATATTTTTCATAATTGGTCTGATACACAATTGTTAGAGCTTAAAATGAATTTATTATATTTGCGTTAACGAGTCCTGAGATGATCTATGATTTTTTGAAATTTTATTTTTTCACTTTTTTGGAGATCTGAGTACATGGATTAAACACTTTTTTAGAAAAAATCTCAAAACCAAAAAAAAATCCTGGGTCTTAAAATGACCAGAAAAAAATTCTCTACGAGATAGCTAAACACATTGAAACCGATTTTTGACTTTTTAATTTCTTATTTCAAATCGTCAAGGAGTTAAGAGAGTACCAATTCATAGACATATTCTGGCTGAAATTTTGGAAGTAGACTAAATCAGTCAAAAAAATAACACTGAGCTGTGTCTTACATTTCCAGGACCTCAAGTTTGTCCGATAGCGGTCGCTGAATGTCACTAAAATGAATGTCTCTAAAATATAACACCTCCTAAAATACACATCGAATTGCCTCAAAATGACGGATTCTGACTGGTTCAAATTTCAACCAATCGAAATTTTCAACAAAAAAATCATTTTTGTAATCAGCGCAAAATTTTACGTTAAATGTATAATCTGACATTTTGCGATCTTTAAAATTTGCATGACCTAGGACAGCCTATTAGCAAATTTCACACGATGGTCAAATACAAAACTACATTTAATATATTATATATTAAAGATAAAAATATGCTTTTTGCGCTGCATAATTATTTCAAAAATGCAATGAAATTCTCAAAAAAAACGGATTTGGAAGCTATAAAATTGCATAGCAAATTTATATTTTGTTATACGTAATTGGTGTACGTAAAAGAAAATACAATAAATATATTATATATAATATTGGGATCTCTAATCCTGGCGATTCGCGTTTGGCCCACGTTTACCAATGATACCACCGGAACTGACGACGTTGACAAATAAGAGCTTCGAAAATAAAGTCAAACACGAACGCGAATCGCCAGGTCTAGATATCTCAATCTGCGAAAATCTTTGAATTTCATCATCTAGAACATTTGTTATCGTCTATTGAAACTCAAAAATATTTTACTATCTATCTATTCTAAAAATGTGATGGCAAGAAATTAAAATCGAATGTAAAAAAACGTAGTCAATAATTATTTTGACAAATGAACAAAGACTAATGACTTTGAAATAAAATATTTTACGAATACATAAAGCATAAACTTAGCTTTTTTCTCGTTTAATATTTTATCCGGCATTTTTGTTGTACAGGTAGGCTCTCAGTCTAATTTTTGACACATGAAAACCTAAAAATATTGTTTGTTTTTAAGAGCTGGCAATTCATTTTTCAAGAGCTGACAATTCATTTTTCAAAATTCCCATCTTTGGATAAAATATTATTTCTTTTTGAAAACTGCCCAACAACCCAAAAATATAAGCAAAATGCAAAGGTTGACAAAAATTGTGTGGGTTACAAGAAACCGAGAAATAGATTTGAAAATTTATATTTGTAAAATGATAGATCTCGAATGACAAATCATTCAAATAATCGAATATGTCCAAAAACTCGCTTTTCTGCGCAAATGATGGCGTAACGCCATTGGCGTTTTTAGACACCAGCTTGAATTAATCACTGAATGATATCAAAATAACTCTTTTTTTGTCCGTTGAATTCACGTTAGAGTAATCAAAAAGTCATTTAAAAATTAATGCCATACAAACATATGTCCCAACTTCGGTTTTCTGCGAATATCGCAAAAATCGATTATATGTTTAAATCTCCTCTCTGGCCTATTAATTTCCTTATAAAAAGCTTTTTTCCATTATTTTGATTGAACGGCAATTACCGTCAGTACAAATCATCCCGTAATAACTTTAATGATTCCCTTGGACCCGCAAAAAAACCAGCGAAATTATTCACCACAAACCTCCTTAAAATCCGCCTTTGAAAAATAGCGTCAAAAGTTAAATAAAAATAATTTTAAGGTGGCGAAATAAAACAAGATAATGTGCAACAAATGGAACGAAATGTTAAAATATAAACGAGAGGGGGCAAATGAACAAAGATTAAATAGATTGGGAACAACTATGGAAATGACAGTTCAAGGTAAAGATCTGTTTTTATAACGAAAGTTTTTAAATACGTTTTTGAGGACTTTTTATGGAAGTTGTAGGGTGAGGTGGACTCGACAAAATTCGACCAACTAAGATTAAGTTGATTTTCGGAGCAGTTTTGCGTTTTGTGGTGAATATTAAAGTGAACCATTTTTACCAAAAATTTTGTACCATTCGGCCGGAAGATTTTTGGCCGAAATTTATGTAACATTCTGTCGAAATTTTGCTTTTTTTTGGGTTTAACCTCCAGTCTGGTACCCATGGACCCCTACGGGGTAAAAAAATCTGAAAGACAATATTAGGTTTTATAATCGTAAAAAAAACGTGGTAGGCCAATTTTACCAGGAAAGTTGTCAAATTTTCGAATAATCGTTTTTTAAAGCAATTTTAAAACAATTTAGTACATTTTACACTTGCGTTTTTATACTTTTCTGGTGAAATTTAAAAAAAATTTTGCATAAATAATTATTATTCGTGATTTTCTAGAAAATATCAAAAAGCTACAGTAGAGAAAAAAAGTTTTCTCGGGCCTACCTTATTCCAGGGTCTTTAATTAGAAAACGACGTTTTAAAAACGACGTTTTAAAAACGACATTTAAAAAACGACATTTCAAAAACGACGTTTTTTTTTAATCTGACAAGGCAGACTTATTTCGCGTAAATTATGAGAGCCCTAGGTGGCCAACCTTTTAAATTTTACACAACCAAGCCAGGCTTGTAAAAGGGAACGATCCCCACGTTTTGTCTTTCCCCTCTTCCCTTCCCCTAGCTCTCGAGAGCTAAAATTAAAAACTTAAGTATTTCCAAAAATAACAGCTTTTTAAAGCGTTGTATAGGCAGTCCATATCTCTTGAACTAGAAGTGCTGTGGAGTTAATTTGACGATTTTTCATATAAGCGTGGCTTTTTTAGTTATATGAAATATAAAAATCGTGGAAAATTCTCAAAAAATTTTGAAGAAAATTATTGAAATTTTTTCTAAGGGTCTACATTGTAGACTCTACAATTGAGAAATGTTTTGTGCTCTCGCGCGAGATACCATTTTTTGTGTTTTATTAATATATATCTTCTGTAAAAAACAAGAAAATTTTCCCTTTTTTCAAAATTTTTAACTTTTCAGCATCGCTAGTGGTTATGTTTGATATTTTCCAGTATGATTTTTTAATTCTTTGGGGTTGATTTACCTTGTATTCGAGTTTTCTCGTTAAGTTGTGTATAATTTAAAAATACTCTAATTTCGACTTTAAGCTTTGTGGCTCCACCTGTGGTCATTATTGATAATTTCGAATATGATATGCGAGTTTTTTGGGTTCATTTATTTGAGATACGACGTTCTAGAAATTGTGTCAATTTTTCAAAATGCTGCAACCTTGACGGTTAGCTCTCTAGCTGCGCCTGTTGCTATTTTCGAAAATCCAAAATAAGATTCTTCAATTTTTTGGTTCATCATTGGCTAAAATTTTTGGTTCTTAGCACCCACGTACAACTTTTGTCGAAATCCACGGTGGGTACAAAGCGTACATCGCCCAAGCTTTAATTTTTTTTCAAAGGGGTGTCAATTTTACGCCCGGTACTGACCCTAGTGATAACTTGTTTCTGCTCATAAATATAAAGAAATATCACGTGCTTCTTAAATGAATTTCATAACTTAAAATATTCAGCGTTCACTATCTTCAGTGAGAATTCCTCACTTTAGTTCAAGCAAAAAAAATATAAAAGTTTTTGAAACTTATTTTAAAAAATCATTCCCTTAAATTATTTCCTTCCCCGCTTCCCTTCCCTTTTACAAGCCTAAACCAAGTCAAGGTCAAGTTCAAATTTTGCCGTCGTGTAGTCATAGATACAATTAAAATATTTACCTTTATCAATTTTTTAACAAAAGACATTTTCTGATTTGAAATTACATATAATATTTTCAAAACGGTTTCGGAACTTTTTTTTCAATGTTTTTTTTTTTATTTTTTTAAAAGTAAACTGACTTCCGTAAATTTTTGTTTTATCACCAGACTATACATTGGCATAAATTACTTTTGAAATCTGGAATAATTTTAAATGATTCAAATGTTTTGCTAGAAAGTTTGGTTATCTTGTGAGAAAAAGAACTCTTATTGGTCGATTCTTGACCACTTTGGTTCTTGTCAAATTAATGATTATAATTGGTCGCTTTACGATTTACGGAATTTTCAACAATTTTGGGCACTCTCTATATCCCCTATTCGCACTTTTGTTAATATCCCGGCCCTACTACTTAAAAACACACTACGTTTCCTAATCAGGGCCGGGTATTAACAAAAGTGTGAATAGGGGTATGTACGGTGAAAAATTAATAAAAAATATTGAAAAACTGTTGAAACCAAAGTTATGAAAAAACTAACATTGTTTCAATAATTGTAAATTTTGCTCAAATTCACGCAGCATTATAGTATTTGAAAATATTCTTGTCTAATAGACAAAGCAAATACATATTAATCAAACAAATGATTATAATTCGATTTTACTAGACGTCAACCGTTTTGCATTATTTTAATTAAGAAGAGGTCGATACAGTATCAAAAAACCATGATACCAATTTCACTTAAGATTAGTCGCCTTATTTACCTGTTGCACTTGACCTCTTTGAAACTTAAATCATGAACAAGTTATTCTTCAGAACTACAATACGAATTAGGAGTATTAGATTTTGTGCGGGTTCCCCCACACGTCAATCATTGGCTCCACGTGAACACGGGCTAATGCGATGGGCTTTCAACCCGCACAAAAACTGAGGCAATGATCTAAAACAATTTATCAGTATTTTAATTCCCTTTTAAGACGCCAGGAACTATACATTTGTTTTTTAGCTATAACAACTGAAAATCCAGACTGGTGGAAGTCGAATATTCATTGGATTATAGCAGCCGGGGCTGGTTCTTTATTAATAATTTCAGTAATGGTAAAAATAACTTCAGTTTATGTCGCCTTATTTTAGATGACCTTTTCAGTAGATATCTACTGTATATGTTTTGACCTTGTTTTTAATAAATGCCTTAATTTTTAACATAAGAGTTAATTTATAATGCTATATCTGCATAATTTTGGAGATAGCCCATAAATAATAAAGTTCAATTTCAAAAGTCCTTCAAAAATTGTTTAACAAAAAAAAGTTCAAAAAACAGTTTCGATGAATTCTTAAACCTACTATTCCTTTTTGTATACAATTTATTTCGTTGGATATTCAGAAAAATTAATGATCTAACTATTTATAAAGAACCTTTTAAGAATATATAAGTTTATAGAATTATTAATAAATATAAAAATAACAGTTTTGTTGGCCTCCCAGCAGACCCTGGCTTAGGCAGATAAGTGATTAAAAATATAGAGTTTTCAAATATATTATGTGTACATATACANCAAATTGCATAAATTGCTATCCGCTAATGAGAACGATTAATTTTGGCAAAAACCTACGTCTTTCTCAGATTCAACCGATCAAAACGGCGGAATTCAAATTTATGCAATTTGGAAAAAAGAAGGGAAAAACCTTACACCCTGTAAGTAATCAGAAATACAGGAATAACTTGGTGAATACAAATTTTCATACCCTGAGGCATACGTGGCTTCCTTTGAATTCGAAGTTTAGGAGTGTACCAGCAACGTGTATCCGAGGGTGTATACTTTGCTCTTATTAAGGGGGTAGGTGTCGCTTTTTGGTACCTTTCAATCACGCCTCAGAACAAATCCAGGGCAGTTGTAAAAATTCTGAGGATACTCGTTTGTAGATCTAGCCTTCGTCTAACGATCACACATCTCAAAGTCAACCT
>SCLH01000896.1:293040-325806 GCA_004367855.1 Oikopleura vanhoeffeni
CGCATGTAACGACGCTAAACCTTAATGACAAGATTCAGTTATAAAGTTATCGATTAATTTGAAGGACAAAATGACGTTTGGCGTTTTTTTTGGAACATTTTATGTATTACAGTACTTATTTGGTTGCAAAAATTTTTTGAATCACCAAATAAAACCTTTTCATTGTTATCCAGAAACAAACAAATCTAGGACTTTATTTTCCATCACACTAAAATGCCAAAAACTTGATTCAACGTGACCCGTATATCTCAGAGAAATAACAGGTCGGTCCAAAATATGACGTTTTTGTTCAAAAAATGCTTAAATCACGTTTGAAATAAATGAAGATGTTTTTAGGAGTTTTAAGACTTTATTTCAATTACACTAAAAGTCCAAAAACGATCACGTGACCTTCAATTAAGAAGAATAGGTTTTGGCTCAAGTACAGACCAATAAGTACTCCAAATTACGCCGAAAAAATTTGTGGGATTAATAAACACCTAATTTAGAGTTTTAAACTAATGATATTTTTGCGTAAAAGGTCAACGTGATCTATTTTTCAAGAAATAAGGATTTATTTATGACATATTTTAAACCTTATTTTGGATTATTTCGTCACGTGATTTTATTCAGACTTTCATGTAATGAGAAAAGTCTTAAAAACGTTTGAAGTTGACCCTGGAATTTTTTGACGTAATTTGAGTACTTTTTCAAAATTACTGTATATTGGTACTATATATTTATTTTCAAAAGTACTCAAATCATGCGGAAGACCCCTAAAAAGAATCGTAACGAATTTCTAAGCTTTATTGCATTACAGTATGGCCTCCGGTTTAATAGAGCATTTCTAGAATCAAAACTTTGGAAAAAAACTGATTACATAGACGCCTACGCATGAAAGATATATTCACCAAAATATATTCACAACAAATTAAGAACATTTTACTAGAAATTTTGTAGAAAACATATAATTATGTTTAGACAGAGCGATAGGAAAAATCATTTGAAGTTTTATGAGGTAGTTTGAAATATAAATTTCATCTCATTATTGCACTTTTTAGTCAGTGAAAGTAAATTTTGCAACTTTTGTTTTCTTATCCTCATTAAATGCCTTTAATTCGTTTAAATTATTGTTTTTGTTTGTTTAATTGTATATCAATGGCTGAATATATGTTAGCTATTGAAAAATGTATATGTTGAATAATCGAAACTTGCTTATATGGCTCGATGTATAAGCAATGGTCACTAGTTGCCGGAAATCGGTCTGCGTACAGATTCATGTCTAAAGCTCTACGAGTTTAATAATATAATTCAAATAATTTGCGTAAAATCGTTTTATAAAATCTTGTAAAAAAAATAAATAGAAAGGCAACAATTGGTTGATATAAGCAAATAAAAAAACTCTCCCTATTCAGATTTACACTAATTGAAGTGCATCAGTATAGACAATAAATAGCTTAATTCGACATTTTGAAATTTGTTAGTATTAAACCCTAACACTTTGCCTCTGCTGCTGTTTTAAAACAATCCAATGTTTTATCAAATTTTCTCGAAATCAGCTTCTTAATATGGAAAAGGCGCCCTGAGTTGATTTATTATTGATGACTAATTTGAGATGACACATCGAATTGATTCACATCAAGTTCCTGGTTCTGCGATCTCTGAACTTACCAACGTGGGAAGATATGTATTCTAGGTATTGTAGGCGTAGAACGCGAATCTGTTATCGATTTCAAATATTTTGAGTATTTTTTTTAAAACATAGTACGATACACGGTATTTGAAAAGAAACTTTAAATACGTCAAATAAATTTTAGGAGAAACTTTAAACGTTTTAAAGACTTTTTCTTCGTCATTACAGCATAGTCCAATAAAATCATGTGTCGAAATAATTAAAAAATAAGGTTGGAATATGTCATGATATAAATCCTTATTTCTGTGAAAAATAAGATCACGTGACTTTTTGGAAAATTGCCGTTATGTCTCAAACTCTTATATTTATGTGTTTTATTTGCCCACCCAAATTTTATCGGCGTAAATTGAGAAACTATTGTGTACTTGAACCAACACCTTTATTTCTTAATTTGAAGGATACGTGATTGGTTTTAGATGTTGTGTAATGGAAAAAAAGTCAAAGATACCTCTCACTTTTTTCAAAAGTGATTTAACCCCCACTTGTTCAAGGTTATATTACTCACCTGCAACTGAGTGTTTTTAAAACACATAGCATTTGCTACCTATTTAACATGCCTCAGCCCATCAATCCTAAAAAAATACTGATTTGAGATTACGATTAAATTTTTATGGTTCTTCTACCGGTGTACTTTCTCTGCCTATTTTTGCTTCAAACTTTTACAAAAAGGAAATAAATATTGCTTTTTCTAATTCAAAACGGCAAGAGGACGGACCGCAACAAAAATTTTGGTTATACAGAATAAATTATTGTGATAACTCAGAAGAAAAAAATTTAGTAATTTGATTGTAAAATTTAGACCATTTGAAATTCATCAGTTCATCTTCCGGAAACGTTTCATCTTTTTATCTCAGAAAGATTTTATTGGCCACACAATTTAGTAACTTAATGAAATTTTCTGCGCGCGAGTGAGCCTTCTTAATCGACAATCTAAAATTTTGACCCGGCAATTACACCCCAGGTGGTGCGAGTGTAAAAATTGGTAATGCCAAAATGTTTTACTCCGAACAGTTACCCTTATTAGTAATTTGTATGAATATTATTGTTCCAGTTGCTTTTTTAATGCAAAAAACAACAAATTGCTATCCATAATGCATTTCCGGTCTGATGAGAAATTTCTTGAAACCTACCAAAAAATTCTTGATATAAAAATGAAGGGGAACTTTCGGGGGGGTCTGTTCGGGTATTCCACCGCCACAATGATACTTCCACAAAATATTTTGCTCTCTGTGTTTGTAAAACAACAGAAAATGGCAGTGGGTTCAGTATTTTCAGTGGGAGGAGTTTTTGTTTTTGACCATTTTTTCAAAGATTTGGAATAAACTGATAAAAAACAAGGTTGTCACTGGTTTTCCGTAGTGTGCTTTTATACACTTGTATTTACCAGACATTTTTATCCAATCTGGGCTGAAAAATAGAACGTACGTATAAAAATGAATACTAAATAAAATTGGGACCGTGACTAAATTGATTGAAAAAATGAGTGAGGTGAAAAATTAATATTGAATTTCGTGTCATTATGAAGCCGATTTGAACCCTTAGTTTCCGAAATATGCATTTTGACTAATTTTTATAACTTCATTGGATTTGACAAAAAAATTTATCCCAAAATTCTATATTACCGACGATTAATTCCAAAAATTTAAAAAAAAAATTTTTTTTCAAAGTCCATTAGAACGATAAATTCAAAGATAGGCTTTTCTGTACTTACTCGTTTATCGAGAGTTTAATCCAGAAAATCTCTTATTTATTTTTGACAGTGTTAAAAAATGTATGTTGCTAAAAATCTGAAAGAAAGTAAGATCTGAAATTTCAAAATGCATTTGAAAATATTGAACCTAAACTTAATGGAAACCACTTTCAAATCTATAAAAAAATTTTGAAGTTTTTTTAGCTTTTAAATTTGTTCTTACTACAACCCTATCTTAAGAACCGTTATTCGTTAGGGAGACCGCATCATGTGTCCACATTACTATCCATTTGTCTGCAAATGCCGCTGTTGGCCGATTACGTCCTACGCAAAACCAACCGCAGATATGAATTCTTCAGATTATACTAGTATGTACGAAAAGGGTGTTTTTAGTCACTTTGAGATATTCTGGCGATTATAAACAAAATTGAAAAACGCTGTTTATGATTCGACTAATTTTTTATAATGGATTTTTAAAATCTAACATCTAAATATTCTTAAATCCGGAAAGAGGGCCCATTATTTAGTAAATCAAAGTCTCAAACACCTGTAATACAACGTACTGTTAAAATGACGTTTTAACATTTTAAATAGATTCCGAAAATTGACAAATGGATAGCAGCCTGCCTGATACAGCAGGTGCATTTTCGAACGACGAAGTTCGAAATAACGGTCACTTAATTTATCAATAGAGCTCTGCCACTACAATTTCTTTTAAAAATTCTTATATTTTTTTTCTTCTCCAAGTTCAAATTAATTAAAACTATCTAAAGCCACCTAGTGTTCAAAACAACGGGTGACTTTCCTGCCAACAAAAACACAAATAAACTTATTAAACAAGGAAAAAATTATGACATAAGAAATTTATGTACAGCTATGCTGTTAAATTCCAAGCGTAATTTCAAACTAAATCTGATCAGCCATAAGAAAAGTATTGCCGCTAAACACGACTGATTCAAACGTTGTCCCGCAATTGATATATACGACAAGGTAAGATTTGGCATACCAGGTCAAGACAACGTTATTCCAATTTATGGGTGGCAGTAAAATGCCCAAAATAGTAAACAGTCGATAGATAGTTTATATCTTCGTGAGCAGTAATTAGAACAAAAAGTAAATTTGGTTTTTTTCCATTCAAAATTGCGAAAAAATTGACAAAACGAAAATTTTCTTGAAAAAAGGCCAATTCAAATAAGTATCTTCTGAACTTTGTTTTTTCATTTTACGAATAATAGAGGATATTGCAAAGAAACGAAAATTTGATCGCGAAAGAAATAGCAGAATTTTTTCAAAACAAACTTATTATTTCCAAAAAATTAAAATTTTCTGTTTTTTTGACCTTCTACTATTCTGGTCTATTTAGTAACTATGACGCCTATTACTGCCAAACTCAATTATAATTACGAAAAGAATGTTCTTTACAAAGTTAGCGTTTTCTAAAATGCCTAGAACACAGCAAGCTAAGGAAGATTAGCGCCTGAATTGAGTAGTCCTTGAAAATGGTGTGTAGAAGATCTTTCCCATAATTGTGAACAAAATGGTTGGTTCAGAATGAATGCTTAAGAAGGTTTTAAAGTTTTATGAACTTGTCAAAATCAAAATAAAATTTTCTGTATTCAAAAACCACATCATTTTCTTAAAAACAACGGACAAAAAATTGAGTTAAATAGAAATGATGTTTTCTCAAACAGAGTTAAATTTTTGACAAGATGTTCGCTAAAAATGTTTAATGCTAAACAATATTTCGAATTTAATATTAGTGAAATACCCACATAAACAAACATCCATTGTTGTTGCTTGAAAAAAAATTTGCCTCAAATCTTGACTTTGAAATTAGTCTACTATTTATAACATGACGCGCTTTATGGTGTCAACATATTGATGAAAATTTACAGAGAAAAAATAAAAAAGCATTTTGAATTTTAAAAAATTCAAGATTGTTTTAAAAAATGCGAGACGGTTAGTCACAAAATAAATAAATGATATACAAGAAGAAAGTGGGGCCTTGAAAGCGAAAAGAGTATGCGTGCGCAAAACTTTTTGGTCATTTTTTTGATAAAATCTGAGAACTTCGTTTTCATCTTTGAAATTCAATTTTCGGTCAACAACCCTATTTGATTTCTTCGGTGAATGCTATTCATTGAACAACACTGATGCTAGTAAAATACTAGTTACCTGGAGAAAATCAGGTTGTTTTTCTATCGTATTGAAAATGACAAAAATGGCCTCAAATACTAGTGTAGCGTTAGGTAGAACGGTAATTTATTTGCTAGACATTGGTTAATTATGCTTTAAAAGCTCTTGAAAAAAATTATGTTCAGAAAATAAAAAACTTTTCAATAAGAAAAATAAGGACAATTTTTTTTGGTAGCGAACGTTCATATTTTCCAGGGCTACATTGAGATATATTAAAAAAAAAAGTGATTGCCGTTCCTACCTTAGTGGGGGCCTCATAGGAACACAATATTGAACTTGTGCCAGAAACAAATTACACCTTATCGAAATTTCAAAACTCAAACAAAGTTTGTTGAACAAAACAAATTATCTATTACTGGACACTTAATTGAGGTTGTAGGGGTCTTCGTCTTATCTTTTGATCCAGAACAAATAACACCATAATAAAATGATTAACTGAGACCTCCAAAGCAATATCTTCTCAAAAATTTGAACGGAAAAATTATTCGAAATTTTCTGGGGAGTTTCCAATCGGAAAATGTAATTCTTGTTGAACAATATACAAAAAAATAAATTTTTAGGGGTGTTTATGACTAAAACGGACACGAGGAATTCAAAAATGATATTAAAAATTCTGCGATTCCAGGAAAAGCAAAATTCGAGTTTTTTGACCCCTTACAACCACCTTAAAAAAGTATTTCGATAATAATATCACTAAAAAAGTTTAGCAAAAGGAAAAAGAAACAACTCATAACCACGGTATGATACCAGTATTTAAACCCGCACAAAAAGAAGACTAGTCTATGAACATTACAATCGCATTTGCAAATTCATAACACGAAACTTTAAAAATCTTTTTGAACGAAGATCATACAGAGAAATATTTTAGAAAACTTAAGCGCCCCAGTTCTGAACGTTCAAAAAGATGAAATTTCTTCGCGCTTTTTTCAAAAGGGTGGTTCTAAAAATAATTTCACCCGCCCACTGTGATTTGAAATTTCGCAGAGAAACTCTAAGATAACTGGTTTTTAAGTCTACTTATTTTATCTGTAAAATACTTAACTTTTGAAATGGTGCAAAACCGAACCTAGTCAAGTAATAAAACATATTTTAAAAAATAATTATCACCTAAAATGGTGCTGGTCCCAAGTTAGTGGGTACCAAGTTAGACCTACCCCAAAACTAATACATCCGATTAATTTTGACGACATTCCTTGACTTGCCGAAATTGAATTAAATCATAGCATCGAATCGTAACAAACCAATCGTGAATTTTAAAAATTATTTGATCTTTATTAAGTCTTGGCATAGAGATTCCATTTTTTTCGAATTTTTTTTAATTTAAAATCTTCCAGATTTTACAAAAATTGAAACAGAAATAAACTTTTCATTTTTCAGAATTGATTAAAGGAGACAAGACAAAAGTACTTGGGGGTACTTCAGGGTGCCGTTTTAAAGAAAGCGTTTGAACAATTACTAAGGCAGATACAAATAGTACTTGGAAAACAGAACAGACCCGCGGCACCTTTCCCAATTCGAACTTCTCGCGCTCTTGGGCTCTTTCTAGCTCCATCGGTCCACATCGAGGCGCTGAACTCAGCTACGGGTGAAAAAAAAAACCGACACAACAAAAATATTGCGGCATAATTTCTGCTGCCGGACAAAGAGTTAGCAAACAAACATATTTTATTATTTTTTATATGATTTTTTTTTTATCAAACTATAAAAAACAAAAAGAGATTTATTTTCATTATAAGAAGAGATTGAAGACCGAACAGAAAAAAAACAAGGAAAAATGGATGCTTACGCATTGCCTTCGCAATATCCCATTCTGTAGAACTTGCTACAACATAAAAACTGAAAAGAATCATGCAGATTCGAATATCGGAAATCAAGAAATATCAACCCTTCGAGGGCCGATTTTGAGATCTGCTTCCGTTATCAAAACCAAAAAAACGTTTCAGCCTAGTTTTGGCGATATGAATCTTACACAGAATGAACAGCCAGAAATTTAATTTTCCGACGAGGTAGTTCAACAGTTTTTTTTTCTTTTGAATCGCTCGGCATGGGTCTTTGTCAAAGGCAATATTCATAAACGAGAAATATCAATCCTCAAATTAAAAAAATCGGTTATCAATTCAAGCCCCTGCTGCGCACAATCTTTACGCAATATTTGCCTTATCGAAGCTTTAACAAAGTAGTAAGAGTTTTATAATCAAGCATAAGCCCTCGTTTGCAGTGGTATTTATATTTGCCCCTTCTTTTTATTCGCGGGTTTTTGGTCCGCACTTATGTACCTTTTTAGTTTTCGGGAAATTTCGTGCTCACGAAGGCATTTGGGAGACCGAATCGGATTGCCGTATAAATTATTAGACCAATCGAAGAAATCGAGCCTATAAAAAGGCGCCGAAATATATATATCAGACTTCCGCAAAGGCCCTTGCCCGACGAGAGTCTTATCTTTAACGAGTGGGCAAATTTTTTCGGAAGGCTTAAATAGATCCGCATATAGGATTAATACGCGGATTGAAATTTTCACAGTCTGGTATTTTTCGCTAAATTTCATATAAAAGTTTTAACTTATCTTGAACTAGATCTTTGACCGGAAAATTTGAGGCTCTTTTTTGAGGATAACAAAAATTAAATTTAACAATAATTTGCCCACCTGACGAAGGTTTATTTTAAGGTATACCAAATATGTTCAAAAATTTATTTTATTTATCTTCAAAGCAGATGGGGGCTTGCAGCAGTCCCAATTTTATGAGTGAGTTATAAATTTAATTTGATGCAGTTGCTCCGATTTTAAAGTTTTTCAGCAGTCGAATGAATAATTCGGAATTTATTTGCAATTATTCTTTAATTAAAACTGGGAAAAATACCCGAAATGCAAGGTAACAAAAACAACTCAAAATATTTGACTGCCAAATCGAATAGAGGTTGCCAAGTTGTTGTGAAAATAGTCATGATCGAAAGATGAAAAGACTCCCGAGATTGAAATATTTCAAGATTGCGTCAAACTGAAAATACTTTAATGTTCAGAAAATTTTCTACTTTTCAGAAAACTCACAGGCTATAAAAACTATTTTCTAAATATAATTTTCCAGTTCTAAAATAACACTTTTTCCTAATTCATTTTATTTAGGTCAAGCTCAAGTGGTGGTATGCGGCTCTGACGCCGACAGCTTTTCCGTGACCGTTATGAAAGCCCGAGCTATTCCATCGCGCAAAGGAAGATGCCTCAATTTAGTAGAAGTTTTTCTTTTACCAGGCGGTTCAACCGGGAAACCGAGCGGTTGAGATCTGAATCACGATCAGTTTTGGACCTGAATTCAAACGACACCTTTTTCGTTGTAGTTTAATTTTGTCAAAATTCACCCCTAAAAAAAGCAAAATTGTGGAAAGAAAATATAATTAAAAGTTAAGGGGAAAGATTTGAAATTTTGCAAAGAAATTATTCATAGTATATCCCTTATTTCACACTTTGTTAAAATCCCGGCCCTCTACATTAAAAACACACTAAGTTTCATGAATCAGGGCCGGATATTCAACAAAATGTGAATAGGGAATATACTTTTAGATCTTTTGTTCTCATTTTGATTTTTTTCGCTAAGTTACATTTGAAAAAATAAAAATAATCAAAGTTTTGAAAAACTTACTACATGGAAAATTCGTTGCTTTATCTTCTTAACTGTCACTAGTTCATCGATGATGAAATGAGAGATACGACCTAATTTTCGCTTTAGGTTACCACGAACCCTTAAGCTCAGACTGATGGATCAGTTGAAAATATAATTTTTTCAGTGAGATTCGGAAGAGACCACAGTCAGGACAAAGCTATTTATTTGCCTAGGATCGAAAATAGTGATGGAATCAACCGAATTTGGAGGCATGTTATGAGCTTTGAGAAGAAAAATTTTGCACATAAGAACAATTCCCATTTTTAACGTAGGACATTAAAAAATATTTATATTTACATGGTATGCAAAATTTTCAAGTATTGTAAAAAAACGGACAAAAATTTAAACAAATTAAAAAATGAAAAATAATCGTCGTTTTATATGCAAGCTCAAACTGCTAGTTTCATATTTTTACAACTTTTGATGAGAATAATCGTTGAAATTGACAATAAGAAAACTTTTTGGGACAAAAATCATTAGATCCGGACTATTAAGTCATTCATTTGTTAAAGAAGTATATAATTTTTATCGATTAATAAATAATCACTCTTTTTCAAAAAAAAGTAGCATTATCGTATACCATCATTTGATGGAAAAACTGTGGGTTTTGCAATTCTATTAGGCTTCAAGTTCGATTTTGGCAAAGTTTTTTTTAGATTAATCAAGGTTACTAATAGGTTTGTGTTCTTTAGGCTGTATTATCATTATCAGATACCCTGGGTCGTCGAAAGCATTGGTGGTTTCTAAATCGCCAGATTGCTATTCGAGAGAAGTCTTTCGTCCCCGATGTAATTGACTTCCTGAACAGGGGCCGTTCATCATGTGTGTCTTCGTGAAATGGTTCCGGTTCCCCACCTGGTTCCTCTCAATGTTTTATCAAGCAAATTCCTACTATTTTTCGATCCTGAATAAACGTGGTGAAAGATGGGGTCGAGAAATCGTGGGCTATCTATAATATGCCGATCCCACATCGTTTGCCAAATCGCGATGAAGATGCAACTTCATGTAAGATATTGCCAGCACAAAAAGACAGGTAAAATATGCCGAATTGTGACGCTTTGAAATTTATCGAAGGAGAAAAATTTAAAAGGATAGATCACAAACTAATAATCGCAGCAGGTCGAATGAGGTTCTGATTGGTTTAAATTTCAACCAATCCAATATTTTAAGCTTAAATATCAAACCAAACACAAAGAAATTTCGTATAATCAGCACACCCATCGAGTATTTCGATGAAAAAAGCGCACGTCAACGAGAAAACTCAAGCTGTATTTTTTTTGAAATAATGTGACATCGCCTTGCAATATTATAAAACTGTTTTGTACAAAAAAAACGATTTTTTTTGATTATTTTACTTTTGCAATCATTAAGTGGCCAATTTTTGAAGACTTTATGAAATTTAATCACTCAGTTTTGCTTTATCTCCATTAAGTATTTTTGGACTTAAAATTTTTTTTTAACCATTTAATGGAATAAAAAATATTTTTTTTGTAAGAAAATGGAAAAATATTTAATGGAAAAAAAATATTTTTTTCGTAATTAATTAACGTGATCTTATTTTTCAAGAAATAAGGATTTATTTATGACATATTTTAAACCTTATTTTTGGATTATTTCGTCACGTGATTTTATTCAGACATTCATGTAATAAGAAAAAGTCTTAAAAACGTTTGAAAATGACCCTCGAATTATTTTGACGTAATTTGAGTACTTTTTCAAATTACTGTATATTGGTACTATACATTTTTTCAAAAGTACTCAAATCATGCGGAAGACCCCTTAAAAGAATCGTAACGAATTTCTAAGTCTTTAATTGCATAACAGTATGGCCTCCGGTTTAAATAGAGCATTTCTAGAAATCAAAACTTTGGAAAAAACTGATTACATAAGACGCCTACGCATGAAAGATATATATTTCACAACAAAATATATTTCACAACAAATTTAAGAGACATTTTACTAGAGAATTTTGTAGAAAACATATAATTATGTTTAGACAGAGCGATAGAAAATCATTTGAAGTTTTATATGAGGTAGTTCAAATATAAATTAAGGTTTAATTTCATCTCATTATTGCACTTTTCTTTGTCATTCGAGGTAAATTTCGCAACGTTTTTTTTTNTATCCCAAAGTTATTTGTTTGTAATTTGAGAACTTTTACAAATTACCGTTTATTGGTACTATATATTTTTTTTTCAAAAGTACTCAAATCATGCCGAAGACCCCTTAAAAGAATCGTAACGAATTTCTAAGACTGTTATTGCATTACAGTATGGCCTCCAGTTTAAATAGAGCATTTCTAGAAGTCAACACTTCGGGAAAAAATGATTACATGAGACGCCTACGCATGATAGATATCACATATTCACAACAAAATATATTTCACAACAAATTTAAGAGACATTTTACTAGAGAATTTTGTAGAAAACATATAATTATGTTTAGACAGAGCGATAGAAAATCATTTGAAGTTTTATATGAGGTAGTTCAAATATAAATTAAGGTTTAATTTCATCTCATTATTGCACTTTTCTNTTTCCAATTACACTAAAGTCCAAAAACGATCACGTGACCTTCAAATTAAGAAATAAGGTTTTGGCTCAAGTACACAAATAGTACTCAAATTACGCCGAAAAAATTTGTGGGATAATAAACACCTAATTTTAGAGTTTTGAACATAATGATATTTTCCAAAAAGGTCACGTGATCTTATTTTTCAAGAAATAAGGATTTATTTATGACATATTTTAAACCTTATTTTTGGATTATTTCGTCACGTGATTTTATTCAGACTTTCATGTAATGAGAAAAAGTCTTAAAAACGTTTGAAGTTGACCCTGGAATTTTTTTGACGTAATTTGAGTACTTTTTCAAATTACTGTATATTGGTACTATATATTTTTTTTTCAAAAGTACTCAAATCATGCGGAAGACCCCTTAAAAGAATCGTAACGAATTTCTAAGACTTTAATTGCATTACAGTATGGCCTCCGGTTTAAATAGAGCATTTCTAGAAGTCAAAACTTTGGAAAAAAATGATTACATGAGACGCCTACGCATGAAAGATATATCTTTCACAACAAAATATATTTCACAACACATTTAAGAAACATTTTACTAGAGAATTATGTAAAAAACATATAATTATGTTTAGACAGAGCGATAGAAAATCATTTGAAGTTTTATATGAGGTAGTTTTGAATATAAATTAAGGTTTAATTTCATCTCATTATTGCACTTTTATAGTCGAGTGAAAGTAAATTTTGCAACTTTTTGTTTTCTTATCCTCATTAAATGCCTTTTAATTCGTTTAAATTTTGTTTTTGTTTTTTTAATTGTATATCAAATTGGCTGAATATTATGTTAAGCTATTGAAAAATGTATGTTGATAATGAAACTTTGCTTATATGGCTCGATTTATAAGAATGGTCACTAGTTGCCGGAAATCGAGTCTGGGTACAGATTCATGTCTAAAGTCTACGATTTAATAATATAATTCAAATAATTTGCTAAAATCGTTTAATAAAATTTGTAAAAAAAAATAATATAAAGGCAACAAATGTGAATAAGAAAATAAAAAAACTCTCTCCTATTTCAAGATTTACACAATTAAGTGCATCAGTAATACAAATAAAAGCTTAATTCGACATTTTGAAATTTGTAGTATTAAACCTCTAACACTTTGCCTCTGCTCTGTTTAAAAACAATCCAATGTTTTTATCAAAATTTTCTCGAAATCAGCTTCTTAATATGGAAAAGCGCCTGAGTTGATTGTATTATTGATGACTAATTTGAGATGACACATCGAATTGATTTTTACATCAGTCCTGGTTCTGGATCTCTGAAACTTACCAGAAGTGGGAAGATATGTATTCTAGTGTAATCGTAGGCGTAGAACGCGAATCTGTTATCCGATTTCAAATATTTTGAGTATTTTTTTTAACAACATAGTACCGATACACGGTAATTTGAAAAAGAACTTTAATTACGTCAAATAAATTTGAGGAGAAAATTTAAACGTTTTAAAGACTTTTTTCTTATTACAGCATAGTCCAAATAAAATCATGTGTCGAAATAATTAAAAAATAAGGTTTGGAATATGTCATATATAAATCCTATTTCTTGAAAAATAAGATCACGTGACGTTTTTGGAAAATTCCGTTAGGTTCAAACTCTTATATTATGTGTTTATTTGCCCACAAATTTTATCGGCGTAAATTGAGAACTATTTGTGTACTTGAACCGAAACCTTATTTCTTAATTTGAAGGATACGTGATTGTTTTAGACTTTGGTGTAATGGAAAAAAAGTCTAAAGAACCTCCTCACTTTTTTCAAAAAGTGATTTAACCCCCACTTGTTTTCAAGGTTATATTACTCACCTGCAACTGAGTGTTTTAAAACACAATAGCATTTGCTACCTATGTAACATGGCCTCAGCCATCAATCTAAAAAAATATGATTTGAGATTTACAGATTAATTTTTATGGTTTCTACCTGGTGTACTTTTTGCCCTATTTTTTTGCTTCAAACTTTACAAAAAAGAGATAAATATTGCTTTTTTCTAATTCAAAACGGCAAGAGACTGACCGCAACAAAATTTTGGTTTATACAGAATAAATTATTGTTGAATAACTCAGAAGAAAAAAATTTAGTAATTTGATTGTAAAATTTAACCATTGAAATTCATTAAGTTTCATCTTCCGGAAACTTTTCATCTTTCTAACTCAGAAAGAATTTTATGGGCCACAATTTGTACTTAATGAAATTTCTTGCGCGCGATGTGAACCTTCTTAAATCGTCAATCTAAAATTTTGACCGCCAATTACACCACCAGGTGGTGCCGAGTGTAAAAATTGGTAATGCCAAAATGTTCTTCTCCGAAAGTTACCCTTATTAGTATATTTGTAGAATATTATCTTGTTCCAGTGCTGTTTTAATTGCAAAAAACAAAAAATTGCATCCAAATAATGCATTTCCGGTCTGATGAGAAATTTTTGAAACCTACCAAAATTCTTGATATTAAAAATAAGGGGAACTTTCGGGGGTCTGTTCGGATATTCCACCGGCCAAAATGATACTTTCCCAAAATATTTTTGCTCTCTGTGTTTTAAAACACAGAAATGCAGGTGAGGGTTGAGTATTCTCAGTGGGAGAGTTTTTGTTTTGACCATTTTTTTCAAATTTGAATAAACTGATAAAAAACAAGGTTTCACTGGTTTCCGTAGTGTCTTTTATACACTTGTAGTTTACCAGACATTTTTACCAATCTGGGCTGAAAATAGAAACCGTACGTATAAAAATGGAATACTTAAATAAAATGGACATGTGACTATTTGATTTGAAAAATGAGTGAGGTGAAAAAATTGAATATTGAATTTCGTTCATTATGAAGCCGATTTGAACCCTTAGTTTCCGAAAATATTGATTTTGACTAATTTTTTATAACTTATTGGATTTTGACAAAAAAAATTCCAAAATTCTATATTACCACGATTTAATTCCAAAAAATTTGAAACAAAAATATTTTTTCAAAGTCCATTAGAATCGATAAATTCAAAGATAGGCTTTTCTGTACTTACTCGTTTATCCGAGAGTTTAATCAGAAAATCTCTTATTTATTTTTGACAGTGTTAAAAAATGTATGTGCTAAAAATCTGAAAGAAGTAAGATCTGAAATTTTCAAAATGCATTTGAAATATTGAACCTAAAACTTAAATGGAAACCACATTTTCAATCTATAAAAAAATTTGAAGTTTTTTTACTTTTTAAATTTGTTCTTACTGCAACCCTAATTTAAGAACCGTTATTCGTTAGGGAGACGCATCATGTGTCACACATTACTATCCATTTGTCTTGCAAATGCCGCTGATTGGCCGATTCGTCTACGCAAAACCAACCGCAGAATATGATTCTTCAGATTTATACTAGTATTGTACGAAAAGGGTGTTTTTAGTACTTTGAGGATATTCTGGCGATATAAACGAAAAATTTGAAAAACGCTGTTTTGATTCGACTAATTTTTTATTGGATTTTAAAATCTAAACATCTAATATATCTTAAATCCGGGAAGAGGGCCCATTTTTAGTAAATCAAGTCTCAAAACACCTGTAATACAACTGTACTGTTAAAATACGTTTTTTAACATTTTAAATAGATTCGAAAATTGGACAAATGGATAGCAGCCTGCTATAAGCAGGTGCATTTTTCGAAACGGAAGTTCGAAATAACGGTCACTTAATTTATCCAAATAAGCCTTCTGCACTACAAATTTCTTTAAAAATTCTTATATTTTTTTTCTTCTCCAAGTTCAAATTAATTAAAAACTATCTGAAAGCCACCTAGTGTCAAAACTACACGGGTGATTTACCTGTCCAACAAAAACACAAATAAATTATTAAACAAGGAAAAAAATTATGACATAAAAAATTTATTACACGCTATGCTGTTAAATTCCAGCGTAATTTCAAACTAAATTCTGATCAGATAAGAAAAGTATCTGCCGCTAAACACCGACTGATTCAAACGTTGTCCCGCATTGAATATACGACAAGGTAAGATTTGGCATTCCAGGTCAAGACAACGTTATTCCAATTTATGGGTTGGCAGTAAAATGCCAAAATAGTAAAGGTCGATAGTTTATATCTTTGTAGCAGTAATTTAGAACAAAAAAGTAAATTTGGTTTTTTTCCATCAAAATTTGTCGAAAAAATTGACAAAACGAAAAATTTTCTTGAAAAAAGGCCAATTTCAAAATAAGTTATTCTGAACTTTGTTTTTTCATTTGAACAATATAAGGATATTGCAAGAAACGAAAAATTTGATCGCGAACAAGAATATCAGAATTTTTTCAAAACAAACTTATTTATTTCCAAAAAATTAAAATTTCTGATTTTTTGACCTTCTACTATTTTGGTCTATTTTAGTACTATACTGGCCTATTACTGCAAACTCCAATTATAATTACGAAAATAATGTTCTTTACAAAGTTAGGTTTTCTAAATGCCTAAAACAGCAGCTAAGTGAAGATTAGCGCCTTGAATTGAGTAGTCCTTGAAAATGGTGTAGAATATCTTTCCCATAATTGTAAAAAATGGTTCGAATGATGCTAAGAAGGTTTTAAAGTTTTATGACTTGTAAAAATACTAAATAAAATTTTTCTGTATTCAAAAACCCATCATTTTCTTAAAACAACGGACAAAAAATTGAAGTAAATAGAAATGATGTTTTCTCAAAACAGAGTAAATTTTTGAACAAGAATGTTCGCAAAAATGTTTAATGCTAAAATATTTCGAAATTTTAATTATTAGTGAAATACCCACATAACAAACACCATTGTGTTGCTTGAAATAAAAATTTGGCCTCAAATCTTGACTTTGAAATTAGTCTACTATTTATACAGACGGCTTTATGGTGTCAACATATTGATGAAATTTACAAGAAAAAATAAAAAGAAATTTGAATTTTAAAAATTCAGATTGTTTAATAAATTGCGAGACGGTTAGTACAAAAATAAAAATGATATACAAGAAGAAAAGTGGGCCTTGAAAGCGAAAAGAGTATGGTGGCAAAACTTTTTGGTCAATTTTTTTTGATAAAATCTGGAACTTCGGTTTTCATCTTGAAATTCATTTTCGGTCAACAACCCTATTTTGATTTCTTTCGTGAATGCTATTCATTGAACATACACTGATGCTAGTAAATACTAGTACCTGGAGAAAATCAGGATTGTTTTCTATCTTATTTGAAAATGACAAAATGGCCTCAAATACTAGTGTAGGTTTAGGTAGAACGGTAATTTTATTGCTAGACATTTTTTTAATTATGTTTAAATAGCTCTTGAAAAAAATTATGTTCATAAAATAAAAACTTTTCAATAAGAAAAATAAGTACAATTTTTTTTGGTACCGAACGTCATATTTTTCCAAGGGCTACAATTGAGATATATTAAAAAAAAGTTTTGCCGTTCCTACCTTAGTGTGGGCCTCATTTGAAACAATATGAACTTGTGACCAGAAACAAATTACACCTTATCTAAATTGCAAAACTCAACAAAGTTTGTTGAACAAACAAATTATCTATTACTGACCTTAATTGAGGTTGTAGGGTCTTCGTCTTATCTTTTGATCCAGAACAAATAACACCATAATAAATGATTAACTGAGACCTCCAAAGTCAATTATCTTCTCAAAAATTTGAAACGGAAAAATTTTCGAAATTTTTCTGGGTAGTTTCCAATCGGAAAATGTAATTTTGTTGAACAATATACAAAAAAATAAATTTTTAGGGTGTTTATGACTAAAACGACCACGGAGAATTCAAAAATGATATTAAAAAAATTCTGCGATTCCAGGAAAAGCAAAATTCGAGTTTTTTGACCCTACAACCACCTTAAAAAAGTATTTCGATAATAATATCACTAAAAAAGTTTAGCAAAAGTAAAAAGAAACAACTCATACCACTGGTATGATACCAGTATCTTAAACCCGCACAAAAAGATAGACTAGTCTATGAACATTTACAATCGCATTTTGAAATCATAACACGAAACTTTAAAAATCTTTTTGAACGAAGTCATACAGAGAAATATTTTATAAAAACTAAGCGCCCCAGTTTGAACGTTCAAAAAGATGAAAATTTCTTCGCGCTTTTTTCCAAAATGGGTGGTTCTAAAAATAAATTTCACCCGCCCACTGTGATTTGAAATTTCTGCAGACACTCTAGATTAACTGGTTTTAAAGTCTACTTATTTTTATCTGTAAAATACTTACTTTTGAAAAATGGTGCAAAACCGAACCTAGTCAAGTAATAAACATTTTTAAATAATATCACTAAATGTGTGCTGGTCCCAAGTATAGTGGTACCAAGTTGGACCTACCCCAAAACTAATACATCCGATTAATTTTGACGACATTCCTTGAACTTGCCGAAATTGAATTAAATCATAGCATCGAATCGTAACAACCAATCGTGATTTTAAAAATTATTTGATCTTTATAAGTCTTGGCATAGATTCCGATTTTTCGAATTTTTTTTAATTAAATCTTACCAGATTTTACAAATTGAAACAGAAATAAACTTTTCATTTTCAGAATTGATTAAAGGAGAAAGACAAAAGTACTTGGGGTACTTCAGGTGCCGTTAAAGAAAGCGTTTTGAACAATTAACTAAGGCAGATACAAATAGTACTTGAAATACAGAACAGACCGCGCGCACCTTTCCCAATTCGAATCTCGCGCTCTTGGCTCTCTAGCTCCATCGTCCACATCGAGGCGCTGAACTCAGCTACGGGTGAAAAAACCGACACAACAAAAATATTGCGCATAATTCTCTGCGGAGTAGCAAACAAACATATTTTTATATTTTTTATATGAATTTTTTTTATAAACTATAAAAACAAAGAGATTTATTTTCATTATAAGAAGAGATTGAAGACAGAACAGAAAAAACAAGTAAAAATGGATGCAGCGATGCCTTCGCAATATCCCATTTGTAGAACTGCTACAATCAGAAAACTGAAAAGAAGTCATGCAGATTCGAATATCGAAATCAGAAATATCAACCCTTCGAGGCCGATTTTGAGATCTGCTTCCGTTATCAAAACCAAAAAAGTTCAGCCTAGTTTTGGCGGATATGAATCTTACACAGATGAACAGCCAGAAAATTTAATTTTCCGACGAGGTAAGTCAACAGTTTTTTTTTCTTTTGATCGCTCGGCATGGGTCTTTGTCAAGGCAATATTCATAAACGAGAAATATCAATCCCTCAAATAAAAAAATCGGTTTCAATCAGCCCCTGCTGCGCACAATCTTTACGCAATATTTGCCTAATCGAGCCTTAACAAAGTAGTAAGAGTTTTATAATCAAGATAAGCCCTCGTTTGAAGTGGTATTTTTATTATTTGCCCCTTTTTTTATTCGCGGTTTTTGGTCCGCACTTAGGTACCTTTTTAGTTTTCGGGAAATTTCGTGCTCAGCGAAGCATTTGGGAGACCCGAATCGGATTGCTATAAATTATTAGACCAAATCGAAGAATCTGAGCCTATAAAAGCGCCAGAATATATATATCAGACTTCCGCAAGCCCTTGCCGAGAGAGTCTTATCTTTAACGAGTGGGCAATATTTTTTCGGAAGGCTTAAATAGATCCGCATTAGGATTAATACGGCGGAATTGAAATTTTCACATCTGGTATTTTTCGCTAAATTCATATAAAAGTTTTAACTTATTTGAACTAGATCTTTGACCGGAAAATTTGAGGCTCTTTTTTGAGATAAACAAAAATTAAATTTAACAAATAATTTGCACCTGACGAAGGTTTATTTTAAGGTATACCAAATATGTTCAAAAATTTATTTTATTTATCTTCAAGCAGATGGGGGCTTTGACAGAGTCCCAATTTTTATGAGTGAGTTATAATTTATTTGATGCGGTTTGCTCCGATTTTTAAAGTTTTTCAGCAGTCGAATGAATAATTTCGAATTTATTTGCAATTATTCTTTAATTAAACTGTGAAAATACCCCGAAATTTGCAAAGGTAACAAAACAACTCAAAATATTTGACTGCCAAATCGAATAGAGTTGCCAAGTTGTTGTGAAATAGTCATGATCGAAATATGAAAAGATCGAGATTGAAATATTTCAAGATCGTCAAACTGAAAATCTTTAATGTTCAGAAAATTTTCTACTTTTTCAAGAAACTCACAGGCTATTAAAAACTTTTTCTAAATATAATTTTCCAGTTCTAAAAATAATCACTTTTTCCTAATTCATTTGATTTAGGTCAGCTCAAGTTGGTGGTATGCGGCTCTGACGGACAGCTTTCCGTGACCGTTATTGAAGCCCGAGCTATTCCATGGCGCAAAGAAGATGCCTCAATTTATGTAGAAGTTTTTCTTTTACCAGGCGGTTCAACCGGGAAAACCGAGCGGTTGAGATCTGAATCACGATCAGTTTTGGACTCTGAATTCAACGACACTTTTTCGTTGTAAGTTAATTTTGTCAAAATCACCCCTAAAAAAGCAAAATTGTGGAAAGAAAATATAAAATTAAATATTTTAATGGGAAAGATTTGAAATTTTGAAAGAAATTATTCATACTATAGTAGTATATACTTTTAGTTTTTTTTCTCATTTGATTTTTTTTCGCTAATTACATTTGAAAAATAAAAATAATCAAAGTTTTGAAAACTACTACATGGAAATTCTTTGCTTTAGTCTTCTTAACTGTCACTAGTTCATCGATGATGAAATGAGAGATACGACCTAATTTTCGCTTTAGGTTACCACGAACCTTTAAGCCTCAGACTGATGGATCAGTTGAAAATAATATTTTTTCAGTGAGATTTCGGAGAGACCACAGTCAGGAACAAAGCTATTTATTTGCCTATGGATCGAAAATAGTGATGGATCAACCGAATTTGGAGGATGTATGAGCTTTGGAGTAAGAAAAATTTTGCAAGAACAATCCATTTTTAAGGTAAGGACATAAAAAAATATTTTATTTACATGGTATGAAAATTTTCAAGTATTTTAAAAAACGGACAGAAATTTTAACAAATTAAAAAATGAAAAATATCATCGTTTTTATATGCAAGCTCAAACTGCTAGTTTCATATTTTTACAACTTTTGATGAGACATAATCGTTGAAATTGACAATAAGAAAACTTTTTGGGACAAAAAATCATTAGATCCGACTATAAAGTCATTCATTTGTAAAGAAAGTATATTAAATTTTTATCGATTAAATAAAATAATCACTCTTTTTCAAAAAAAAAGTAGCATTATCTTATACCATCATTTGATGAAAAACTGTGGGTTTTGCAATTCTATTAGGCTTCAAGTTCGATTTTGGCAAAGTTTTTTTTAGATAAATCAAGGTTACTAATAGGTTTGTGTTTTTAGGGCTGGTATTATCTATTATCAGATACCCTGGGTCGTCGAAAGCATTTGGTTGTTTCTAAATCGCCAGATTGCTATTCAAGCAGCTTGTCCCGAATTGACTCCCGTAGGGGCGTTGTGTCTTCGGAATGGTCCGGTTCCTCCACCGGTTCCTCAAGTTTTACAGCAAATTCCTCTATTTTCGATCCTGAAAAACGGGTGAGATGGGGTCGAGAAATCGTGTATAATATGCCGATCCCACAATCGTTTCAAATCGATGAAGATCAACTTCATGGCCAAGATATTGCAGCACAAAATAGACAGGTAAAATATGCGATTTGAGGCTTTTTGATAATTTTCGAAGGAAAAAAATAAAAGTTGATAAGATCAAAACTAATTAATCGCAGCAGGTCGAAATGACGGATTCTGATTGGTTTAAATTTCAACCAATCAAATTTTAACTTAAATTTCAAAACAACACAAAGAAATTTCGTAATCAGCACACCATCGAGTATTTCTGTGAAAAAAAGCGCAGTCAACGAGAAAACTCAGCTGTATTTTTTTTGAAAATTTTGACTATCGCTTGCGGATATTATAAACTGTTTTGTACAAAAAACGATTTTTTTGAAATTTTTTTTTTATAGTCTTAATGTTTCAAAAAACTGTAACACTTATTAATTGAGATATTACCGCGCAAAAAAAAGTATGGTGTGCTTACAAAAACACACACATACATTTCAAATTAATATTTAGTAAAATCAATATCTATATTTTCACCTTTCATCCCCTATTTAGTTTTCCTATGGAAAGGTTATAGGGTATGAAATTAAGGGATTTATATATGTGAAACAGAAAAGAAAAACGAGCATAAGCGCCTTTTGACGGTAATTTACCCCTTCTTTATTATTTCGCCCATCGCCACACACATACACACACAAGCTAGGTCTAAAAATAGGCTTAAAGTTTCGGAAAAAACGGGAAATAACCATCCTCAGTTTCCCCTTTTAGTTCGGACACTTTTTCAATTGAGATCTCACAGTTATAATACAGACTTTTTGGGTATTGGGTTTTTTGAATTCCCCAAGGTGATTCAAAGCCGATGCATTACCAATAATTGAATAAAAAGAGAACGAAAGATGAAATGCAAACGGTCTATGATTTTAATAATATTATTTTAATAAAACTTTTTTATGCTACTTTTGTTAACTTATTTTTTAGCGAGTGGAACTGGTGAATTTGAAAATACAGCGAGGATGGTGCGGATTTGGGTTCACATTGGTTGGTGATAACAACGTACAAATTGAAACTGTTTTCCAAAGTAAGTTTTTGAAATAAAATTTAAAAAATGAATGAATATTTTTTTGAATACAGTATGTGTTTTTTTTTCGCGGGAACAAAAAGTAAACAATTCGGGAGAATTCTCCCTAAAATATAGACAATTCTCCCGGTCACTTGATACTTTTTTCCCCCTCAAAAAAAACACATACTGTAATTAAAATTATTTTTTGAAAAAAAATTAACGATTTTTTTTAAAGATAATTTTAATTATTTCTGAAAAAAATTATCACAGCTTAATTGTTCAAAATTTTCCCGAAGAAAATTGGAGCACTTATTCAGTGCCAAAAACCGTAGAACAATTCTGAATTAAAAGGCCCGATTTTTTATTATATGCATAAGCTAAAGATTATTATTATTATTAGTATCAAACGTATCGACTCAAGGTCAGCTAAACCGATTTCAATATTTTTTGCTCTATACTTGGTTTTTGCCATTAAATCGGTAAATATTTAATTTAATTCTATTCTGAGAGCTCGATAATCGCCTGGCAAAATTTGTGGTATACTTCGATAGGCTTTTGACGATGAACTTCTTAGAAAGTGAACATTAATTTTAGATTTTTTCTCGATTATAAATGTGATATGTTTTTAACCGACAATTTTTTAAGAAGTCTTTAATTAAATTTGTTATTCAGCATAGTTTTTGTACAATTTCAAAAGTTCAAAAAACTGTTAATAAGGACGATATTGTGAATAAATGAAAGTTATTAGTGTATACTTGATAAGATGTTTTATTCAGCCATATATTACTGGTACAGTCGCCATAAATTTTTGAACATTTGAACATAAATTAGTTCAAGATATGAAAAATTAATTTAGGTCATTTTAGATGATTTAAAATAAGAAGCGATTTTATTGGCTCATTTTGTAGATTTTTTTTGGTTATTCAAAGGCTAAGTTTTATCGAAAAAAAAGGACTTTTTTGCTTTTCAATTTTCATCATACAAAGTTTTGCTCTTTAACGACCCTTAACTTCATAATTTACACATGGTTGCTAAAATTTTCATCAAAAATTTTTTTTGGTAATATGTTCGAGGGAAAAAATTTCCGAAAAAATCCTAGGTCTTAAAATTACCAGAACAAAACCTTAAAATATGACTCAATAAAATTGCAGCAAATATTATAAATTCCCCCTTTCACACTATCCGGAATTACCCGGCCTTACTACTTAAAAAACACACTACGTTTACTATACAGGGCCGGAATATTCCAAATAGTGTGAAAGTGGGATGTATACTTAAGCAAAGGGGAAGTATATACTTAAACACGGCGACCTTCTTCGATAGCAGGTTCATTAAATTTTAAACACGATTTTCTTTCAGATTGCGTTGGAGCTCAAGCCGGAGTTTTACCCGGAGATATTCTCGTCAGCGCAAACGCGACAAATTTATCAAAAACAAGCGGATCTGGTGCCCAACAAACTATCCTAAAAATTGTCACGGACTTGGAACTTGTTGTGAAGCGAAAAAAATTTACCGCACTTCAGCAAACTCCATTCAAATGCGCGAGAGGATCTAAAATTTATAGCCCGCTAAAAGTAGCAAGAAATGTCGGATTTTACTCTAGCGGAGACTCTGAGAGCTCAGAGGATGGATTAAGCGATTCTTTAGAAATTTCTGAGGAATTACACGGCTCAAAAGCACTCAATAACCGACTTCGGGGAATGGATGCGCATTTGAAATTTGAAGATGGGATCCAACCATGTAAAATTGATAGAGAAGGACGGGAATTCGTATATTCTAGCTCGGCTATGATAACTATTTCCGGTAAGAAATTAAATTTAAATTATTAAAAAATTCAAATTTCGAACAAATCTGAAAATGAAATTAAAATTGAGAAACGTAAAAAAAACATATTTTCATTAGAAATTTCAAGCAAACAAAATATTTCTTCGAGTTTTGAGTTCTTACGTAACTTTTATGCTCACTTCTGAATGAAAAAATATATTGTAGATCATAAAATTAGTGATTAGGAATCCTGTATTTCTGAGAGCTAGAAGAAAAAATTTTTAAAAATTGTTCATGTACGTGTATATCCCTTTATCACTTTTTGGTTAGAATGCGTAGCCACTACTCCTTCAAACCTGTGATTTTAACGTTGTTGCTACGCATTCTAACCAAAAAGTGATAAAGGGATATTTTTCTCAAATTTAACATCCTTATGAAAACTGCCAATTTTGACAAACATTTCAAAAGATACAATTAGATTTTCAGAATGAGCAACAAAACTTTCAATTTTTTGCTGACTGCAATTCCCCTTTTTTTTTTTACATTCACGCATTTTTGTTCACTTTTTAACCACAAAATTTAGGTCTTCCTCAGCCTCAAAGAGTTTGGGTTATTCTTCTCAGCGACATCATGCTTATTACCGAGTACGACCCAATGAATCAAAATTACGTCGTTATCGAAGAGCCTCTCCCCCTCCGCCACTGTGTTCTCGACTACGATGCGTTTGCCCCCGACGGTTCCCCAGATTCAACTTGGAAAATTTCCGTCGAAGATGCTCAGGGCTTTGGCTCGCGAAAATATATTTTTAAGGGCGATACCGTCGAATTATCTGCGATGTGGAAATGTTGTCTAAATCGACAAATCAACGTTTGCAGGGCCGCAAATGCAAAGCTTCATCAGGGCTCATCCGTATCATCAGAGCCATCAGAGGTACGTTCATATCTATTAAATTTTAATCACAATTTTGTCAAATTAAATTGCAGATTATTTTGTAATGGGGTCAAATTATCTTGTCAAGAAAATTGGCATACAGAGTTAATTGAATCAGTATTATAATCAACAAATGACCTTTGAAATGGCTGTTAGAGTGAAGGGCATAAATCGAAAAAATTGCAATCGAGCCATATCCATTATGATGCCCGGGTAACACTAAAAACTTATTTGCATGTTAAAAGAATAGGGAATAATTTTTTAGTGTTACCCGGGCATCATAATGGATATATCAATTAACGACGACTAGTACAACTTAAACACATTTTTATTGAAACATACCTCAAAATGAACTGTTTATTATTGAAAAAAAAAATTATTGATTTTTTAAATCGTTCAACAATGTTTATACAATTTCAAAAATAAGGTTTTTAAAATTTATTCCTCAAATTAAAACTTTCTTTGTAAAAAATGATGCAATTTTTATACTTATTCAAAAATCAAAAACTTTAACGTTTGATCGGATTTAGTTTGTACAAATTATTTCTTATTAAAACTCCAGAATTTTCTTCATTTATTTTTTTCGGATAATTCTAAAATTTTTTTCATTTTTTTACAATCGTAAATAAGTTGATGGAATATTATGTTCAAAAAACGGGTAGGCGTGTAGGAAACAAGATATGATATTCTACAAATAAACGACACTAGTTATGTCAAACACTTTATGTTTAACTGATACTCAAAAACAGCATTTTTAAACATTTTGATAAATTTTCCGATTTCGAAAGATCAACTTTTCAAAATTAATTCCTAGAATCGAACTCCATCCCGAACTCGCAGCGAAGCCGATATGAACCGTTTAGATGGATTCGGTGACAACCAGCAAGCTCATCAATCCATCTTGGGCCGGTAAGCACTTTTAAAAATCTCCCCTAGCCTAAACCATTATCGCCATTAATTTGTTTCTGAAATATATCTATTTCTGACATTGGCAAATATTTGCAGCATTTCACATATGGCGGCGCTATTAACTCAGGACGCAACCCTTGACTTAAGAGCCATCATTTCACCTCGTATATGCTACTGTATCAAAAAGGCATGTCGGCACCTCAGTCGGACAAATTGAAAGTAAACAGTTTTGAAACCATCTCGCTAAACACATTTTGACAGCATGGGTCCTAAGCAAAAAAATTAACTGATATTCTATCCTCAGAGGCCTTTCAAAATGGATAAATAGAGCGGTTTTGCGTTGACAGAGATCATAGATTTTCAGATCATATCAAAGGTAACATGTTGTAAAACAACAAAAAAAAATATTTTTTCTGGTTGAATTTTAACAAAATCTGACATGATAAAATCGATAGGAACGAAATCTGAATCACTTTAGTCATGTTTGAAGGCACACATAGCTTTACAGTTCAAGCATTTAAATATTTAATTCTCCGTCACCATTTTATTGGACCATGCAAATTTTAGACTTATTGCCCTTTCTTGCATAATGGAGATTAAAAAATGATGAAGAAAACTATCTCAAATAAAAATCACCTGACAGTTTTTTGTAGTAGAGAAAGTTGTGGGATTTAAATTGATTAAAAAGGCTCTTGTTGGTTTGTACTTAACCTCTAGCCCGCATAAGTCAGTTTCAATCAGCTCAAAATTGAGAGAGATTTTGACATGGTTAGTTAGGATGTTTTTGATGAAAGATGCACTTTCGAAATACGAATATTTAAATTTGGCATTTTATTTGCAAATTTTTTTTCGTTTTTCAATCTTTTTTTACAGTAGCTATCAGAGGTGAAAATTGAAAAAAAATAGAAGAGAAGCAAAAAACGAGATTTCAAAATTTTTTATTATTTTTTCCGTAATAATTTTCTTAAGACTTGGAGCTGCCAGCAAAAACCGCAGAAAATCATTTGGTCCCGCTAGAATTGATATTGCTTTTGTGAAGTTAATGTCTGGTGCCCGCGAATCGATCCGAAATCGACGTAGAAATAGTTCAGTATCCACAAACGGTTTTCACGACCACATCGAGTATCAACAAGGTAGAATGCCTCATACCCTCGAAGAATTAGATGAAGAAAGTGCTACTTTTGCACAAGGATTAAAGGCCGCAAGCTCAATAAATTCGTCTTCAAATTTGGACTTATTGGGCCAGGTCAATGGAGCCACCAAGCGAAAAACAGCCCCTACGCCGCTTGTGAAAACAAATTCAAGTTCAAATTTTTTCCACAAAAATTCATCATCTTCGAATCTTGCTGCAGATTCGTTAAACAACTCGTCTGAAGGCTCAGAAAGCGCTCAATCGGAGCGAAAATCTCTACCAGAAAAAGTGAATTTTGGAGTCACGTGGGTTTCTGCAAAATTGCTCAAAAAACACCGAGAACGACGCTTGAAACGAATCGAGGCTGAAAAGTCCGAATCCTCTCTTAGCTGTATTGCAAGCCTATCAGCTATCGATAGACTCTCGGAGGAAGATTTAGTAGGCTGCCGATTAGGGCTTAGCGAAGTAATGAATAATCCAAAGTGTCTTAATGCATTTAGAGAATTTCTCGAAAAAGAACATTCGGGTGAAAATCTATCGTTTTGGCTTGCAAGCGAGCAATATCGGCAGTTGTCAGACCGCCGAGAAAAAGCACTCGAAATTCACGAAAAATTTATAAAGGTGATTATAGTTTTAAATTATTAAAATTAGGATGGAGGGTTTTCAAGTGAAAAATTAAAATTCCTCTGATTTCAAATTTAGATTTTTTAATGATAACTAAAAAACCAGACATTATTTATAAGATTTAATTTTTTTCTGAATTTCAAAAAGTTGAAGACTTATATTATTGCAACAAAAATTTTAGATTTGCAGCAAAAAATTATAATTTTTTTGCAGGAAAACTTTCCAATATAATTTTCTATGCCATTTTTGTCTGATTTTCGCTTTGCTGGAGCCACTCTAGAGGCTCTGTGCCCACAAGTGTTAAGTAATACAGTAAAAAAAATTTTGAACCCTTGTTAACCCTACTAAATATAATTTTACATACTATACAGTATGAAAACATACTTTACATAGTATATAAAACCAAATATCGATTTTTAATATGTTTATAGGTGAAATAATGCGAATTAAATTTAACTTTTTTCATTTCAGTCCGGTGCCGAGCAAGAGGTTAACATTGACTCTGAATTAAAACGTCAAGTAATTGCTGGTCTTCACACGATTCCCGCTGATGGTGATTGTCTTATCAAAGCATCTGGTCACGTGTACAAACTAATGGCAACTGATACGTATTCAAGATTTGTTCGAACATTGCCCTCTACGACTGCTTGTTCTAGCCCGGTATCGAAATGTGAAAATGATGAACATTTATGAATTTTTAAATAATTCGATGCTGATTGGCCGATATATTTTAAAATCTTGGGATTCTGATTCGGCGATAAAACTCGATTACGATCGGTTAAATTGTCCAGAATTAATTAATTTCAAAATAATTGGATTCTGATTGGCTGACTGATATTCTGAAATCTGGAGATGCTGATTCGTTGGTTATGAAAGCTGGATAGAGATTGGTTAACTTCTTCAAAAAAAAATTTAATCGCTGGAAATATATTGCTGACTGGTCAAAACTTAGAAATATTGTCCGTACTGCTTGCTGACTATCTCGAAAGCTAACAATAACGAGAGTTCATGATTTTCGAAATTAAATTTCTAAAAAACTTTTCCAAATTTTATTTTATAGCGCTGAACAATCTCACATCACCCCCAATTTTTACCTGCTGCACGCACCCTTTTTTCTGAAATTTCAACTTCTATCCAAACCCTATTTATTTATCAGGTGGTATTCAAATGGTCCTTTTTCACCCCCACTGTCGGTGATTTATGTCACTTTGTATTGATTGAATTTTCGTGAAAACCCGTTCAATTGCGTTTTACTGCAACATTTTTGTATATTATTTAGTTTACTCTTATAAAAAATCGTACTATTATTTTGCTTGATTTATAATGCAGGAAGCAACTTTGGTCAACTACGTGACGCTTAATCGAGAATTCAGCAAGTTTATCAGCTCACACAGGCAAATTAACGTTTTTCGATGAAGTACCCCTCGTGAATTTACTACCTCTCGTGACATACTATACGTAAGTGAGTTGACAAAATTTATCTGAAGTTATAATAATTTTGAGGAAAAAACCACGATTTCATTGAAAATTGCTCATTTTCTTGATACAAGAATATTAAGTCAGTATTGCAAATAAATTCAGAATAATATATTATAGTTAATTAAGAATAATAGATATTATAGACTATTAATAATAGTCTATTATAGATTTTGTTAATGATTTCCCCAAAATTTTCTCGACGTAATTTGAGTACTTTTTGAAAAAAAGTACTATTACGTTAAACCTTTCTCGGTTGTAAGGTCACGTGATATTATTTGGACTTTGCTGTAAGGAAAGAAAAGGTTTTTAAAACTTATAAATATCAATCCCCAATTTTTTTCAAGGTGATTGAAGTACTTTAAAAAAAAACAGTACTCTTATGGCTAACCTTATTTCTTGATTTGACGTCACGTGATGATTTTAGGCCTACGACAAAAAGCTTGAGAATTTCCTAAGGATTACGCTCAAAGGTGTTTTGCGGTGATTTGCAGTCTGTAATACAGTAAAAATTTCCAAGAAACACAGACAAACCTCAATTAGTTTTAAAAGTTTATCGATAACTTTGTAAATGATCTTTGTCATACACCACATACTCAAACGTCCTGACACCTATGATTTGACAATTTTTGTCAGGACGTTTGAGAAAGTGTCAGGACGTTTGAGAAACCGTCAGGACGTTTGAGAAACTGTCAGGACGTTTGTCAGTTACACTTTTTTTTGGTCATTTTCTTTGAAAATTAGTTTTTTTTAGGTTTTTATTCAACTTAAGGGGGTGGTCGTCGCAAAATGAGGCTCTAGAAACAATTTTTCCAATTTTATTTTTATGCTTTTTTTATGAAAATTAGTAAAATTACAATCATTTTGGTACTCGTTTTATTTTGATACTAGGAAAGCACTTTTTGATGAGTTCAGAAATATTTCGTATGAAAAAAAGTAGAAATTCTTGATTTTTGGAAACTTAAACACGATTAACAGAAAAACGAGTCAGAAATTTAGACAAAACTCAACTCGGTTTTTTGCACGGACTCTTCAGCTGCACATTTATCTAGGTTTCAATGTCTGACTTTTAAATCAAGGAGGACGTTTGAGTATGTGGTGTACATGATTAAGAGTCGTAACGGGCGACTAAAGGGTGTTTGCCAACTAGTTGGCTCAAAACTGACTCTAGAGTTAAGTATACCTTAACCCTTGTGAGCACAGAGCCACAATAGTGGCTCAACATACCTAAAATCATCCAAAAAGGCAAAAACGGGATTCGTAGAATCTTTTCTTTCAACACATTATAAAGAATTTAGATTCGGTTCCAAAAAAATAATTGAATTTTTTTTCGAATGTTTGGTTCCAGTATTACGGGGAGTTGATTTATTAGAATTTTCGCCTATGTTTCAGTTCCGAAAAAAATTATTTCGGATCATACATCAATACATACATGTATGTGAGATTAGCCAGTTTTTAGTAAAATGTTTGTGCATGCATAACAGTTAAAATAAAAATTTATTGTTTTCTAAATTTTCAACTTCAAGTATCCTATGAAAAAAATTGATTATTATAAAAATGAATTTCAAAAATTGTCCACAGATATACTTTATTACCATATTTAGTTGAAAATAATAGAAAAAAGTGAAATAATCTGCTTTTATAAGGTAAAATAAACATTTTTCATCAAAAATCATGATTTTTCCATCAAAATTTTAGACTAATTTATAAATTACTTTTGATTTATGAGACATAAATCAAAGCGGACAAAACAATAACGTAGGCCAGATACGTGTGCATCGTTTCCGACAATAGTTTAACTTGTGAAGACAACTGTCACCGTGTATCACGTGATATGGTTTATCTTGCTTTTTTCACTATATTTTCTAGAACAAAAATTAAAATTCTAGATTATTAAATGTCGGATGCAATAATATTACCTTTCAACTTCCTTATGCAGAAACAATTGAAACTCCAACTGCCTTAAGGNCGAACATTATGAAAAAATGCCTTATTTTTACTTCAAATTTTTTCTACAGTATTTGTTTTAAATCAACGAAACAAATTCTTCAAAATGGCCACTTTAACTTTTCGCGTAGGTGACTACATATTTTTTATATGCTATTTGAAAAATCATATGACATTTATCTGGGATTGTCGGTCGAAACTATTTGGAAATATATTGAAAATTTTCCCATTTCTTGTTCAAAATTTTTCAAACTAATTTTTCTGGAATCCTTAGCGGAAAATATTGGGAATGACTACTTTCACTATATATAAATATGTCTTCGTTTTGTTTCTTCGCTCTTGTTTATACTTTGAATCATAATTTTAGCAATGAAACTACGGTTTGGCAGAAATCCATCAAAGCCATTTTTTATCCAGAATTAAAAAAAGTTTATTACACCGAAACTTGCCAAATTGGTAAGCCGACCCATCCACCCCGTAAAATTCAATGAATTAAACTCATGAAAATAAATATTTTTTTCGATGTGCTATAATGTCGGTTTTTTTCGTCTTTCAAAAATTTAAATTTTCGATTTTGACGTAGAAATCATATACAATTAAATTATATATATTTTCGCTGATGGTCAAGACCGTTTTTAGAGCTTCTAATTAATAAAAAAGGAAAAGGAAATTTTAATGTAATTTAGACACCTTTGATAGCAAACGCGCGTTTTTTGAGTGTTTTTTCAAAAGACGATTTATAAAGTAAAAATAATGTATCTGAAAAAAATAAGATTAGACAAAGTGAGCTCAAAAGTGGCAATTTACGTTCAAAAAAGTTTTTATTTGAAAATTTCGAAGTAGCAAAAAGTTTCCCATCAACAGAAAATAAATTGAAATAGTGCACATCTGTCAAAATGCACCGACCCCCTTAAGGGGGTACTTTCTGTAATCAACGTTCAAAGTAGAGCCACAATTGTGGCTCTGGTGCCTTGGCGGATTTTTTTTTATATGCTCACAAGGGTTAAGTACTGTAGATTATTCATAAGAAAATTGACATTTCAATTTTTTAAAACAAATGTAGTCATTTCACAAACTAGACATTCACCAAAGTAGACATTTTACGTGCGACCAATTATTTGAGAATTTGCAAGTTTTTGGGTTAATTCTTGCTTCATACCGTATGTAGCAAAAATTGATTCGAAAACAAGCAAAGCTAAAAATTGTATAATAAAATACACCTTGATCTGTTAAATACGCCCTGATCTGATTATTATACTGTTAGACAAGATAATTTATAGCCCATAGAGATAATTAATCCTAAGTGATCTCAAATGTAATACAGAGTAATCGCATAATGTATTAAGACTCTCTTTAGAGGATTCTGAGTGGCTTTTCAGAGGGGGTTGTGACAACCCGACTGTTGTTGTAAAATGCAAGCTTATTGCAAGGAGGTTATGGGTGATAAAAGTTTGAATTATGCAAGCAATTCAAAGTGACTTTTCTTTATTACATGGCAAATTTTTCGAAATAATATGTGAGATGTATGAGAATGGCAAAAAATATATATATGAGTTTCGTCTGGCGATAGAGAAAATCACTAGACTCCATTTATC
>SCLH01000896.1:339340-357606 GCA_004367855.1 Oikopleura vanhoeffeni
GTTAATTTTTTTGCATTGGGTAGCCAAGATTTCAAATTGTATGAAAAATTTAAAAAAAATTTATTTTTCGAAAATTTTTTTTCCTTAGATTCAGAAATTTGGGGTAACCGATGGAGGTCAATATCTCGAGATCTATACATGGAAAACTATTAATTTTTGCGGCATTCAAAATTTTGATCACGGTTTGTTTACTAATTTGGATTTTTTCTAAGTATTTTTTTTCGAAATCGTGCTGTATTTTGAGAAGACCATATCAAAATTATAATTTTTTTCGGTATCCGTTCCCTTGTTATGTAAGCTATAGGAAAAAAATAAGTAAATAAACTTTTTTTGAAAAAAAAAATTTAAAATTGATCAAAAATTGGGAAATCTGGCGAATTAGACACAACCGAAACTTTGAACGTCTCGCTTAAGCAAACCAAAGAAGATATTGTAAAACGAATTCCACTTTAACCTGGAACACACAATTTTTAAAAAGTGATTTTTTTATAAAAAAAATCTGACATCAGTGCTCCAAATGAAATTGAATAAGGACTCAATACACCCAAAACAGTCAATTTAACATGTAATTTTTTTTCGATTTTGCGCAAATAGACCGAAAATTACATTTCTAATTCCACTTTACCTCCTAAAAACCATTAATAGTGGGCGTTAGAAAAATTAAAAATTTTTGACATCTCATGACTCAATAAAATGATACGAATTTAGTCAAAAAACCGGGTTTTTCAACCAGTGTCACGACCGGTACGATCATGCAAAAAACTTTTTAATACATTTTTTGAAAAATTCAGACAAAAATCAACTATATCGATTACGGGGCATTGCGACCACTTTTTGCCATTTTTTCTCTTCACAATTCAACTCACGTTTCTCTCAGATCCACGAAAGAGATCGTTTTTAGATCTGGGGGCCCACCGTTCACTTTATGCCGATTTTTAAGATCTGAGTTGGAGGCGCCATTGAGCTCTACAAAATAAATCGCAGAATAAGATCTCACCTGGGNAAACTTAAGTAAATAAACTTATTGGAAAGAAAAAAAATTTAAATGGATCAAAACAAATCTGGCGGAAATAAACAAAAATTGGAACTCTCGCTTAGCAAACAAAGGAAGATCGTAAAACGTAATTTCACTTAACCTGTAACAACAAGTTTTAAAACAGTGATTTTTTATAAAAAAATTTATCAAATCCCCCAAGGATATTTGATAAGGACTCATACACGCCAAAACAGGCAATTAACAGTAATTTTTTCATTTTGCGCAATAGACGAAATTACATTCAATTCCACTTATTACTCCTAAAAACCATTAATAGTGGGCATTTAGAAAAAAATTAAAAATTTTTGACCAATCTCATGACTCAATGAAAATGATACGGAAAGTTAGTCAAGAAAACCGGGTTTTTACGAACCATGTCAACACCGGTACGATCATGCAAAAACTTTTTAAGGACATTTTCACATTTTTTGAAAAATTCAGACAAAAATCAACTATATCGATTACGGGGCATTGCGACCACTTTTTGCCATTTTTTCTCTTCACAATTCAACTCACGTTTCTCTCAGATCCACGAAAGAGATCGTTTTTAGATCTGGGGGCCCACCGTTCACTTTATGCCGATTTTTAAGATCTGAGTTGGAGGCGCCATTGAGCTCTACAAAATAAATCGCAGAATAAGATCTCACCTGGGAATATTTAAAAGCAAATTGCAGTTATCACTTTTGTTAGAAAAAGGTAGTCTTTTCATTTAAAAGATCATTATTTATATTTGCTACTCGTATAGGCCTTTCTGATTGAACATTACAGTTATTAGTTGTATTACTACAGAAGATCGCTCTGTTATTTTAAAAGGATAATTATTTATATCAGGTACTCGTATAGTAGAGCCTGTCTGGTTGAAATTATTATCTAATTTTGAACCTTATTCATTTTTAATAAATGCTATTTAAAATTAAACGCAGCAAATTACATTCTTGAAAAAAAGTCTCGCCGGACAATATTCAAAACAAAAATACAGTAAATGTTCTGCAATCCTCGATAATGTTTAAAGATGATCTAGTTTGAAACTCCTTGAGAATCCCAACCAGCCCTCCTGTATTCTATTCGCGATTTCAATAATTTGAACGCTGAAAATAGATTGAAAATGGCTTTTTAATCGGAAAAAATCAAGCTCAGGAAGTCCTCTTAATTAGTTCTGTTTTCGTCAAAAAAACTAACTACCAGCTATTTCATCTTTGCGCTTTCTAAGAAACTTACCTGCATGTAACCCAAACTAGATCGGCACAATTGAATCGGATCGGAAAAATCGATCTGATCCTATTTTCTCGAGAAGGCCACCGATCCGATCCAATTTTTTCAAAAACCGATCATATCGGTTTAAACTACATTGTTTCAAGCTATTTAGTTGTGATTTTCGGGATAAAAATTGACTTAATTATTGAAAATAAAATTGGAAAATAAATTTCAAAAGTTTTGGTGATTTTAAACAAATATCTAAAAAAAGTCATTGCAAAACGTAGCAACAAATACGAATATAAATAATTTGAAATTTTATAATATAAAAGAGAGTTTATAAAAAAAATGGTATTTTCATTAAAAATCATTAGAAAAATTCAAACTTTTATTTCAAAATATGAAGTTTTATAAAAAAATTGAAAATGTAAATAATAAATTGTAAATAANATTTTTTATGAAAATTTAAAATATAGTTTGAAGTTGAAACTTTTTAATGTAAATTAAGAAAAATTGAAAATTTTCAATTGAAATTTTGAAAAATTGCAAATTTATTTAAAAATCATGAATGAATTCGGAATTGAAGTAAAAAATAGGTGATAACTCTAGTTAGCCTAGGCTGTCACTTGTTGAGAACAAAATAGAGGCTAAGCGGGGTATCATAAATCTAAGGAGGCCATTCTAAATCATTTCTTACCAAAAAAAATTTTCAAATGACCGGAAACGGCTGCATTTGGGTATCAAACGGAAAAGAAAAAAATTCTGAGACTTCTGGCCGAAAAATAAAATTTCAAAAAAGAAGGATTTTTCATTATATCAAAATTTCAATTTTCGACGATGAGTCATTATATATTCACTGAAACCGGAAGTTGGCGACGAAATTTTTTGTTCAGTTGATTCTTTTTGGAGAAGGGTTTAACAAGGCTGTGTGCCAAGTTTTATTAAATTCGAACTCTCCTGCGAGAAAAGGCCTGCGAAAAAAACTCAACTTAGGCCTTAAATGACTAAGTGCATGTACACAGAACATTCATATGCAGTCAAAAACCCACAAAATGTTGAAATTAAAAAAAAAATAATAAAAACTAGAAAACAATTTCAAGTTTTTGATGGAAAAAAATTGGAGCTCACATTTGAATCATTGTTTATTTCACCAAAATGTAGCTATGACTTCAGGAATCATAACGAACAATTTTAAATGCTGCAAAATATTTTAATTGTAATTTTAATTTATATTTGTAGAAAAATGAACCCCAAATAAAGGCTGATAAAAGGGCATTTTATGTTTTTTTTAATTTTGTTGAAAAATAAGACCTAAATCGGCCGAAGGCCGATAAAGAGGGATATTATATTTTAATGAAAAATGAGCTCCAAAGACCAATGAGCTCCAAAGGCCGATAAAACAGATTTTATGTTTTTTATTTAATTTTTTTAAAAAATGAGCCCCAAATCGGCCGAAGGCCCATAAACGAGATTTAATGTTTTTTATTTCATTTTGTTAAAAAATATGTTCCAAATTGGCCGCAAAAATGAGTTCCAAATTTTCAGAAAACTTTTGAAAATTTAAAATGAAAAATTTAAGTTTTATTTCGAAAAAAATAGGCCAATTTGAAAGGAAATTTTCAAAATTGAGAACAATTATCTTATTTTGAAAGAAAATTAAGAAATTCCATAGAAAATTTGATGATTTTTCCAAAATTTGAAATTTTTTTAAATTTAACAAAAATTTTAGAATTTAACCCTCCGAAGCATATAAAAAAAAGTTACGCCGAGGCACGATAGCTTTTCAGGAGGCTATATTTTGAGCATTGTTTACAGAAAACTCTTATAAGATCAACCTTCAATTTTTCCTTTATGATTAAGTTAAAGAGATAATTTTTCGAAAAAAAATTTCATATTCTAGAAATTTAATGTTTGATTCTAGAAAAAAACATTTAAAAAGCAAGGTTAATTAAACTACGTGATACTACCTTATGGTAGGCTCCAGGAAATGAATGTGTATTTTAATGACTGCGCAGTGCTCTGTTCTACTCAATACTTTTGTCTGATTGAGTATATCTGTTGGGAATCAAAAAATATTTATAAATAAGCTCAAAATATTCATGAAAAAATCACGTTTTTTAGGTAAAAATTGTTAGTTTTCTCGATATGATGAAATTATTCGATTAATATTACAATATGAAGGCAAATATGGTATAAGAGTACCACTCTGGCATGATTTTCACAAATCATATATTTTTTCAAAACATCATTTTATCCATACTGATATCGAANCTTATTTGTCTTGCAAATTGTACTCAAAACACTTTCCTAAAAACTGGCCTATTTGAAATTTTAATTCCAAATTTGGATCAAGAAGAATTTTTTCGGAAGTAAAACTTATGCGAAAAATCGCCTTTCAATCAACTCGTCAGAAAATTTGGACCCAGTATACGAAAAAATTTAAAATTTTTTTTTGGATTAATATTGTTGAATTTTCAAATCTATTAAAAGGAAAAGTTTCTGCGATCATTTTTGGGTGATTTAAAGTGGCTTTAGCATTTCAAAAGGCTATATTCCTCTTTAAATAGAAAAATTGTCAAATTAAAAAAAACTCAAATTTTAGAAAAAATCATTAAATTTTTTATGGAATTTGTAAACTTTTTTTCAAACTTAGATGATTTTTTTCAATTGTGAAAACTTCCTTTCAAATTGAACTATTTTTTTCGAAATAAAACTTAATTTTTAATTTCAAATCTTAAGAAATTTGAAAAATTTTCTGAAAATTGGAACTCATTTGTTCGGCCGATTTGGGGCAAATTTTTCAACAAAATTAAACAAAAATTTAAAAATCTCCGTTATCGGCCTTCGGCCGATTTGGGACTCATTTTTCAAGAAAATTAAATGAAAAACATAAAATCTCCTTTATCGGCCTACGGCCGATTTGAGGCTCATTTTTCATTAAAATTAAATTAAAAATATAATATCCCCCTTTATCGGCCTTCGGCCGATTTCGGGCTAATTTTTCATTTAAATACAATTAAAAATATAATATCCCCATTTATCGGCCTTCAGCCGATTTGGGGCTCATTTTTCAACAATATTTCGTCAACAAATATTTTAACATTTTGTGAGTTTTTGACTGCATATGAATGTTCTGTGTACATGCACCTAGTCATTTGAGGCCTTAGTTGAGTTTTTTTTTTACATGCTTCTTTCCGCAGGTGAGTTGTAGAGTTTTAAAAATGCGAAGAAATAATTTCTGTCCACATTTTAGCCCTTCGCCGGAATGGTTTCAAAATTTTAAATTTAATAAAACTTGGCACACAGCTTTATTGAACCCTTTTCCAAAAAGTATCAAATGAGCAAAAAATTTTGTCGTTAACTACCGGTTTCAGAGAATATATAATGACTCATCGTCGAAAATTTAAATTTTGATATTATGAAAAATCGGAAAAATCCTTCTTTTTTGAAATTTTATTTTTCAGTCAAAGTCTTAGAATTTTTTTTCTTCAGTTTCATACCCAAATGCAGTCGTTTTCGAACATTTTAAAATTCCGGATTTTGAAAATTTTCAAAAACTATTTCAAATTATTTTTGGTAAACAATGATTTAGAATGGCTTCCTCGGATTTTTGATATCCTTCTTAGCCCTTATTTTGGTCTCAACAAGTGACAGCCTAGTCCTAAATTACGTTTGAAGGGCATCTGGTCACGCATGACCTGAAAGTCACTACGGGAGGTAAATTCAAATTTTAAGTTCTTTCATAAAAGTTTCAAGATTTTTTTAAAGTTTCTGTAAGACTTTTTGATATTTTTTTTAAATAATTTTTGTAACTTTATTCCAGTTCCTTAGCTTCTCGTGTGGTCTTTGAGGTCCTTTCACCCTAGATGTGACTTTGCTGTCAAAATTGTTTTATTCAAAAACAACTTTCAAATTTGAAGTGTGTATCTCTAGCTCCACCTCAAATTGTGAAATTCTTACAGCACAAACTTGATTTTGCCTTAATAAACGCTGTTTGTATTTTTTTAAAGACGTAATATGACCCCAAATTTATGGGATAGAGTACAATTTGATTTATTCAGTTCCGTTAAGTATATTTTACATTTATTTCGACGAAAATAGCTTTTCTCTACTTAAACGTGTACTTTAAACAACTTTTTACGTAAACAACTGTACTTAAACAACTTTTCACGAAAAACCGATCCGATCCAATTTTTTCGGGGACTCTACCGATCCGATCCAATTTTTTGGGGACCCTACCGATCCGATCCAATTTTTTTGGAGAGTCCACCGATCCGATCTAATTTTTTCGGCGGGTCCATCGATCCGATCCAAATTTTTTTTCGAATGTGCCGACACAACTTCTAGATTTCAAATTGTCAGACTTGATCACTTCGACAAAAATGACATTCACAAAAATAACAAATTGTTATTTATAATCAGGTTACCTAACCAGTTTTTCCCCTGCCATTTGAGAACGGAACGAGATAATCACAAACGAATTTCGGCACCCAAAAGCCAAGGGATTAATTAATGACCAAAATTTTGTTACATAATGATCTTTTAAATGAAAGGAATACCTTTTTTACTAACAAAAGTGATAACTGTAATTTGCTTTTAAATATTCCCAGGTGAGATCTTTATTCTGCGATTTCTTTGTAGAGCTCAATGGCGTCATCCAACTCAATATTGGATAAGTGACCGGTGGGCTCCCAAACTGAAAATCGGCATAAAGTGAACGGTGGGCCCCCAGATCTAAAAACGATCTCTTTCGTGGATCTGAGAGATACGTGGGTTGAATTGTGAAGAGAAAAAATGGCAAAAAGTGACCGAAGGGCCCCGTAATCGATATTCCAAGATTTCAGTATCGTCAGGCTGTCCGTTAGAACAGGACTGACGTTTTAAAAAAGGTCTTCGGTTACCGCCTTAAGAGCCACGCGGGAAAGCATTCTTCTCCTTAAAAATATGTAGAAAATTTTCAATTTTTGCAATAAATTAATCGGTATTTCATAGTAATGAATTAAATAATAATATTATGCGCCATAATTTATGCCGTACACTTATTTACGAGCCCAGCGGGAAAGCATTATTCTCTTTAAAAATGTGAGAAATTATGCCGTAAACTTTGTATTATGACACCTTTATATTATTATGACACCTTGATAATTAAGTTTTGATTAACTGCAGTAACTACAGTGAGAAAGAAATAAAGAACCTGCGTCAAAGATGGCAAATGTAGAACAATAAGTTTCATGAGTGGTTTTCACCACTGATTGTTTTTATTCTTCATAGTTCATCTGGAGTATATTTTGATATTAAATTTAAAACTGACGGGTCGTTCACCAGTTCTTCCGCATCATCATTATATTTCACGCATATAGCAGAAATAAATCTTTATGTGGATAATTTTTATACTACAGTGAATTTTGTTGCTCAAGAAAATCAAGCGAAGGGTCTGGAGATTTATTTTAAGAGTAGCCAATGAGCGCGCGCCTAAAAATGAATTGACCAATTATGTTTCTGATCCCTCCATTTCACTCGAGATTGTTGTTCTCGATCAATAAATTTACATACTGTATGCTCTAAAACATTTATTGGAAATTCACCCCTTAATTAAATATGACTTTTTGAAAGGAACAAAAAAATCCAAAAGTAACACTTCGGAACTTTCGTGCTTTGTGAATTTGGGGTTTAAAGGACAAATCCATGCCTGATATCAGCCGGAGTGAGAACTGTTGAGTCATCACTGTTGGAAATAGCTCTTGAATATTCTGTAAATAAATCTGAATTTGTTATAATCGACCTTAGCTTGGATTCACTAACCAAATTTATTTTGACGAACAGTTGAGCTTGCTTAGATACGAAGTTTTTTTTGGTCGAATATTAAACAAACTTTTCTACAGAGTAGTATAATTATTTTTACTTGATCAATTGTCGGATTTTTACAAACTTAAATATCCCTTTATCACACTTTGGTTAGAAAATGCTGTTGGGATATTTTTCTAAGCTTAAATATACTTGAAAAATTACCCAACAGCATTTTCTAATCCAAAGTGTGTTAAAGGGATATTGTCCATTTTTTAATATTGTAATCCATTCTTAAGAATTTCAACAATATCCATCCATCCCCCAAAAAGCACCATGTGTCGCTGATTTTCAAATATAATTTCAACCATTTTATCAGTTCTGATTTTTTTGTTGTAATAAATATTTCCGAAAATAAAGAAAATTAGTTTTTAGTCTTTTGAAAATTTGTCCTTTAATCCCTGTAAAATTAGTTTTAATAATTTTGTTCTATTATTCTAGATAATTCGATTATTTTCAGACCGGAAGTGAATTTTTCCGATTTTTTTTCTTGAAATATCTTCAAAGTGAGGTCAAGAGGAAGGTCTTGTGCTACTGAACACAAAAGTCTGAGAAGCCAATTCTATATTTTCAATATTTGAGGTCAAAAAACCAAAAATCCGGTCAAAATTAAATCTTCTATAATTCCAATAAATCTGAAATTTTCGAATTTAATTTTTTTCACATTGCATGCATTTTCAGATTACCTATCGTTTAAAGATGATCTACAGTAATCGCTCCCTAATGGAACATCCATAACTGGAACACAGCGCCCTAACTGGAACACTTTTTTGGGGTCAGTCAATGTGTCCCTAACTGGAACAGTAAAAAAAGGTGCTGTTTGAACTTATAGATATATTTTTGAAAATTCACAATTTTGACGCATGATACACTGGTTTGAGCGATTTAGAAATTCGATGATACAAAACTGCTGGCTGTATTTGATTTGTGTGGCATAAATTATGTTATACACAAAACTTTTTTCATTTACTTTCGAATTTAACCACAAAATAAAGCAATTTTAATCTGCAATGTATCTTTCTAAGCAAAAGTATAGGGGTGCGCCTTAAACTGGGACACAGCGCCCTAACTAGAACACTTTTTTTAGGTCGGTAAGTGTTCCAGTTAGGGAACGATGACTGTAATACATTTTGAAAAACTCAAGGTTAAAAAAGGCGAAAAGAAAAAATGCGGGAAAAAAGACCCGAGACCTTTTATACTAACATAAATGTGACAAACCATCGCAGTGTTTGTAGTAAGAGCTAGAAGATACGGCCGAATATTTTTGTTGTCCTCAGCCGCAGCGGTTAACTTCTTAATTTAATATTGGCTCGTTACACTTGCGCTTAAACAACTTGATTGATTCATGACGAATAGTTATATGTGAATCCTATCCTTTCGCGACCTCTGATATAATCTAAAATCATCGAAATTTGTTTCAAAAAGGGTCCCTTGAGATTCCGTTTGGTCTTTGTATACATATAAATAGGTTCCGATTGTTCGGTTTCCAAAATAGATAAATTTTTGAAGGCTGCGTTCACTTTACGAAATTGCTCAGCGTCACCAGTTATCTTAAAAGTTTAATAATTTGTGCTCATGGGGTGGTCGACTGTATCTAAGCTCGAGACATGAGATTTTTCCAAATTGACTTTATGGATAACAACTCTTCGAAAAAAAAACGAATGAAGGCAAACAAAAACATTTATTTCTGTAAATTTGTACGACTGGTAGCATTTTGAAAATGTTTTCATTCTAACCTTGTTTTAAGGGATGGTGAAAACCCCCGAATTATGGACTTGCCGAATTTTCATTTTTCACTAAAATTGCTCAAAAAAGACAAAGTATTTACATCATTGGAAGTTTAGTTTATATACAGAATTCCAGCTAAAAATAAAAAATTGGAGAAAAAATGAGAGTACACCACGTACTCAAACTTCCTTACACCTATGATTTGACATTTTTTGTCATGACGTTTGAGTACGTGATTCAAACCAACTCTCGCTTGGAAACCAAAGTTATTGCTTGAAAATTTTTTAAAAACTCAAACATTTCACTTAAGGGTATCCCTGCTCCTAATTTGACATATTCTCGATAAAATATTAGCCAAACAGGGCCTAGAGGATATAATTCAGAGTATCAGTTTTGGTAGAAACTAGCTTTTCAGCTTGCTCTGATAGAATGTGTCAAAACTTTTTTGTATGCTAAACACTCCCAGACACATAAGCGAGACAGGGAGACCTAAGCCAAAACGGAAAATCTATCTCTTTGAGGTTTTATTTTTGAAATAAAACCTAAATTTTTAACATAACCTGTATTACGCAGGGTCCGGCGGATAGGTGAAAGTTTTTTCGCTCAAAACCTTCACCTATAGCCGGATTTTCACCTATTAGCCCGATTTCACCATCCGCCGGACGGCTGGGAAGATACGCTCTGGGATTGGTCAATAAAAACAAGGTCTAGATTTTATAATTAGTTAAAGGGTAAGTCAGAGTGAGAATAAGGCTGCTTTTTTGCTTTCCATTTTTAATCATAAATGCAAAAGTGACGGTTTTTGAAAACCTCAGAAGCTACTTTTCGGATATTGACTAACGCAGTAATTGTGAATTTAGCTTCTAAAATGCATTTATTTTGATTTTATTCGGCCAATATATTAAATAAAATTTCTACAGCCTGAGTTTTTTTTAATTGGGCCATTTTTTCTCCAGTCGGCTAGACAGCGTTGACTGGAGAAAAAAATGGCCCAAAACAACAAAAGGCTAAATTGGGCCATTTTTTTCTCCGGAGGAAAAAATGGCCCAATTTGCTGGAACATTGTAAAATCGTTCTAATATTTGAAATAAATTATTATTTTATTCAATAATTATTTTAATATATTATTAACTGAGAGAAATGAGTGGAAACTTTGAAAATTGTCGGCGAGACAATTTCAACCAAAAAAATACAACTTATCTGAAGATGTTCAAACAATACACGGATATATTCTGTAGTTTTTTTGAAAAGAAAGGAAATTTTATATTATGATTCGTACCATGCGGAAAATTAATATTTCTGGAAAAATATTACTTCACTGATTTGGAGAACGTTGCCGCTTTGGGGTTGAATTATATCGACCAGACTGGAAATTAAATTGTGTCATGAATACACCATACAAAGAAATGGTGAAGACTGTGTGTCTGCACTTTATGATCGCAGAGAATATTTCCAGAAGATGTCTCAACTTTGATTTTCAAACGAAAGAATAAATAGCTATCGTGAAAAATTGCCTATAAAATAATTGCTGGGAATTTATTTGAACAAAAATTGCGTGCAGATTTTGAGGCAATCAACTGTACTAGATAAATAGAATAAACGACAAATTAATTGAATAGTTTTGTCATTCATAAAAATTCTCAAATATGCCTATATTTTGGCTTTTCGAAAACGCCTATCTTTTTGCCTAGGAAGTTTTGAAAATAAACCCCTATCTTTTGCCTTACGTTATCCGCCGGAAAAGTTTTTTTCGCTCAAAACCTTCACCTATTAGCGATATCACCTATCCGCCCTCACCTATCCGCCCGACCCTGCTGTAATTTAGTATTTAAACTTTTGAGGAGCCTTTTTGTCGATAAAGTGTATTATTTTTCTAGAATATGCGATAAACCACCATTTTTTAACTTTATTCATCGGAAAATCTATCTCCTCTAGGTTAAATTTCAAAATTCACTCAAATTTTTGCAAACGGTAGCTCGAAACAAATAGAAACTTCTGAGGAGCCGTTTTTTTCAATTTTGACCCCAAACTCAAATTTGAATTCTTCAAGGTCACGTGAAAAATTTCCGAAAAAAAAAATGTGCTTCGATTTTTTCGAAAGTAGGCTCAAAGAAAGCTGGGGAAACACAGAGAGAAAGTTGGCTTACGTCAACCCGATATTTTGAAGTTTTAGTGGTCAAATTGACACAAACGTTATTTTTGAACATAATTTTGAGAAAATACTTAGAAAAAATCGAAAAAAAACGCAAAATTTTCGAAAAATTTTTTGTTGTCATTTGGGTTGTTTTATGCGTTCAAAACATAAACAAATGATTTGATGCATTTTTTATGACATAATAACTGCAGAAAATGTAGGGAGAGGGATACCCTTAAGGGTATCCTGCCTCCGTAATTGTGACATATTTCTCGATAAATATTAGCCAAACAGAGGCTCAAGGAATAGATTTCAGATTAGCCAGTTTGTAGAACTAAAGCTTCATACTTTGCGAAACAATGTTGCAAAACTTTTTTGTATGACCCACTCCTTCACACATAACGGCACAAGAGCCCACCTAAGCCAAAACGGAAAATTCCTATCTCCTCTGAGGTTTTATATTTTGAAATAAACCCTAAATTTTAACATAACCTGTAATAATTAGTATATTCAAAAATTTGTAGGAGGCCTTTTGTCGATAAAGGCTATATTATCTTAGAATAGTTAAAAAAACCGGTCCAAAATACCGGTTTGGACTTTTTTCAATCGAAAATCTATCCTCCTAGTTAAATTTCAAAATTCACTCAAATTTTTGTGAAAGGTAGCTCGAACACAAAACAAAACTTCTGTAGGAGCGTTTTAATGTCGAAATTTACGACCCCAAACTCAAAAATCTGAATTTTCAAGGTCACGTGAAAATCGAAAAAAAAAATGATGCTTTCGATTTTTTCGATAAGTAGGGCTCAAAAGAAAGCTGAAAGTTGGCGAAAACACTGAAGAGAAAGTTGGCTTACTCAATAACCCGATATTTTGAAGTTTAGTTGGTCAATTGACACAAACGTATTTTTGAACTAAATTTTGAAAAAATTACTTAGAAAAAAATCGAAAAAACGCAAAGATTTTTCGTAAGTTTTTTTTTGTTGGTCATTTGGGTTGTTTATGCGTTCAAAACATAAACATTTTGATTTGGTGCATTTTTATGACATAATAACTGCAGAAAATGTAGGAGCAGGGATACCCTTAAGTCTAAAGAAACTCTCTTGAAAGTTATTTTATCGATAACTTGATAAAAGCTATTTTTGAAATACCGAAAAAACAATTTCACCCAAAAATGCAATTGATGATAATAAAAGTTACACTTGTACATTCAAAACTCAAAACCATCATACTCTCGCTTGCAATTTTCCAACATTGTACACCCAAAAGTTGTGGCCCACAACCCCTTAAAATATGATTGAACAGGGGAGCCTCATATCGCCGGCCCAATATCGCCGAAAATAACCTACGCAATTTCACGATTTTTAGCTAAATTCTTGCCAGTGCTCATATCGCCGAAAGAGCCATTGCGTGGGCGTTTCTATTTAAAATTACTTTGAGTTCGTCATGATTGACGTCATATTTCAAGATCAAATTTCCCAAATCTACAGGGTGTAACGTTTTTCCCTTCTTTTTTCCAAGTTGCATAAATCTGAATTCCGCCGTTTTGATTGGTTTAATCTGAAAAAGACGTAGGTTTTTGCCAAAATTGATCGTTCTCATTAGCGGATAGCAATTTATGCAAATTGGAAAAAAGAAAGAAAAAACGTTACATGCTGTACTTTTTTTTAATTTATATTTAACTGCGTTCGATGGAGTACGTACAATGTGTAATTCTACACATTTTGGTATTTTACTTCATTTGATATATTGTGAAACTACCTATAAAATTGAAAACTTTTCACATTATGACGTCATTTCGAACGCCCACGAGCTTTTTATTTTTGAACAAAAAAATTATTTTGTCCTTATATCGCTGAAAGTGCCAATATCGCCGAAAGTGCCCGATATCGAAGATTATACTTAGGCGTGAGTTATAGCTGTCACGCGTCATGACGTCTTAATTTCTATCATTTTGTGGAAATAGTGTCTCGAAATAAAGCTTCGGCTATTTTGATATGTTTGCGTCTGAGAGAATAAGCTGATTAATTTTAACAGCATCGTAATTTTCATGAAACTTCAGTCTAGATGGCCAAAATTTGACGGATAAACTGAAATTATGACGTCACAGCTCTCAATAACGCGTAAGTATAATCTTCGATATCGCCAAATTTTTTTTGAAAACAACTTTCAGCGATAGTGGGCTTCCCCTGTATAGGTTTATTCATAAATCTACCTGATTGTCAGGATGATACTTTTTTATTTTCTGAAGATAAATTGTTCTAATTTCTTCTTTTGAAGTGTTGTTAGTTACTCCAATGACAATAAAAGCTTGCTGCCGAGTCATGAATTTTCGTTTCATTATTTCAATCCCGGATAAAATTCTCATTTTCCTAAAAATTCTATTTCTTATTTGTATTACTAGTTCATGATCAATTTTGATTGGTGGAAATAGATTGGTGAGTCAAAAGTTATGCGTCATTGAAAGCGTCAGCAGTGATTTTTGACGATTTATGACGCTTATGAGTTAAGTACCCAAAATTTGAGCACTTGTTGCTTTTATATTGAATTAGTAAACGAAAAAAATTGAGAATTTTTTGAAAAATCTTTTAGGGGGCTTTGAAAGTCAAAAGTTATTGAAATGAAAAGTTCGAAATCGCCCCCGAGGGAATCAAAAAGTCGAAATTTTCAGAAAATTTAAAATTTTTGATAAAAATAAAATAAGTCAAAAAATGCAATTTTATACCAGTAAAGTACAAGTTGCAAGGTATTTTAATTCAATACGATCATTGTTAGGTCTTTTAATTTATTATCAAGGCGTGAATGGTAAAATGTCAAAAAGTGAAAATGTCAAAAAAATTTAAAGTGCAAAAATTAATCATGCAATTATTTTTAAACGCATAAAAAATAGCTGAAATTCTCTATCAGATGATATCAATTTTTCACTTAATACTGTTATTTGTTAAAAATAAAGATGTCAATTTCAGCACTTTACATTTTCAATTTTTCACATTTTACCTTTGACCCATAATCAAGCAACTTCTGAATACAGTCAGCACAGGAACTGTACTGCGTTTTGTCGGCGATACTAAATCCGGGATGTCGTAACGACATTGTCGATATTGCGATACATAGTTTTTGGCCCGCTTCACCGACGGGTACGAACATACATTTTAGGAAAATTGTAGGAAAAACATTTGTTAAGGGGGTGGTCAACGCAAAAGTAGCCAAAAACTTAGTTTTGTAGTCTGTTTCACGCTAAATAGGGATACGAGGAAGATATGATTCTACCAGAAATACAATATTTGAGTCCATTGGCGTCGAATCAGGTTCAAAATAGATCGCACTTATAGTCACTTCCGCCGGAAATGACGTTCAAAAATTTTCTCTTTGAAAAATTAAAAGTCTATCACCTTCCTGAGTTTTTGAGATATCAACTTTATTTTTTTTGTATAAGTACCGTACTGATGATATCTTGAGCTGTTGGCTCAAAGAATTTGCGATTTGAATGCATATATCGCTTGAAATCTAGAAAAACACTCATTTTAGCCTAAAAATCATGGGTTTTCAAAACTTATCTAGTCCCTCAATTTTCGAAAACATTTTTTTGAGTAGCATAATCACAAAGTCCAAACAAATATCTGTCGCTGTTCACTCATATAATTTTGATGGACGTGCTAAGTTTTTCTCCAGCAAGGTCTTAATCACAAGTTAGAATTTCATTTTTGGTTCGGAAATTTTTTTTTAATTTTTACTCAGAAAAAAATTCAAATAACTTATCTGGCTCAGAATTTAATTTAGTTTCCAAAAATATAATTTTCATTTTTCTGCGTTGAAAACTTAGCTTCAAAACTCTCCATTTAACTTGCAACAAAAATTATTCATTTCTAGAATAGTACTTTCAAGAGTAGTGAGGACTCTAAAAATACCGCTTATCGATTCTAAATTAAGAAAATATAAAGTTTCGAACTTTCTCGGGAAAATAAAGGTCAAAACATATTTTTGTCCTGATTTGCGTTCTGAATGTAAATTGCTGTAATTGCTGGGTATTTGTAACCACTTTTCAACAGTCTGTAACTTGTGATTAAAATGATCAAACATGAAAATGAAAAAAATATATTGTTCTGTAAACACTTTTCATAATTTTTATAAACCCAAAAAAATTTTCTCATTAGTAACAAATTCGTAAATCGTATTACGAAAACAAGTTTTAAAAATGCACAATTTTTGCCCAGCAGTCAAAAACTCGAGCAGGTAATATACGAATTAGTTGAAACTTTCAAAATAACACGGTAACATAACAATTGACCAAACGACGGTAAAGAGATAATTAGTTTACGTTCAGGTGATTCGTAAGAATGAAAAAAAAAAGACTATCGTAAACAGTGCAAAATCTCTCTTATATCATTAAAAATGATTTGTATTAAAGCGAAAATATTAAGCGAATAAAATGCTTACAAACGACGGTATGGAATTTATGTCAATTTGTGTTCATTCCTTTTTATCACAACTACGCACTGCTGTATTATGAAGAGTAGCGTATTAATTACATAATAAATTGATAGATTTCTTTGTCTATTCTACAATTGTGCCATTTTCAAAATTTGCATTTAAAAGTCAATTGTAGCTTTGAGCCACCCACGCTTATTGAGCCACGGCCCAAAAGTCAAAAGATACTTCACGTAGATAAAACTTTCTCAATTTCTGCCTCTGGAGCTTTCTGACAAAAAGTTGGAAAATATGGGTGGTCTTTACTTATTTCTCCAGGCATAACCAAGTGAGAGAAAATTTGAGCTATGTGGTTTTCTTTATTAAAGTCTTGCTCTAGTGTTAATTTCACATTTTTCAGCTCATTGAACCTGGCAGTATCTGCTTTTCTTTTATTTTTATTTTTGAAATAGGGTTTGAAAAAATGTCTTTTTTGGGCATTTTAAAAACGAAGTTTTCACATGGAATTGTTAATTGTCCGAACAGATAAAATTTGACGGGCAGCTCGCCAATGGTAATCTAGAAAGGCACGAGACCTACCTGCGTGTTATCATGAGGTATTGTCAAATATCTCTAGTAGTGATTCACTACGCTTATGATTAACTGTAATAAAATATCTTACTCAGACAAACATTATCATGAGTTAGTTTCAACCTACTACTAAATGCGTCATTATTAGCACCAATCAGGGACGCGCTTTTCCAAAATCTACAATTATAATGAAGAAAAGTTTGAGCATCGCTNTTAATTTCACATTTTTCAGCTCATGCATTGAACCTGACAGTATCTGCTTTTCTTTCATTTTAATTTTTGAAATAGGGTTTGAAAAAATGTCTTTTTGGGCATTTTAAAAACGAAGTTTTCACATGAAATTGTTAATTGTCCGAACAGATAAAAGTATCTTAGACATTATCATGAGTTAGTTTCAACCTACTATTAAATGCGTCATTATTAGCACCAATCTGGGACGCGCTTTTCCAAAATCTTCAATTATAATGAAAAAAAGTTTGAGCATCGCTTATGGACCAATCAGATGTCAAGTTGACCTGAAATCTACAATTTATCTCCAATTGTAAGTTTGTGGAGCCTTCGGCTCCCCAAACTTACAATTGGGCATAAAATATATGGCGCTGGAGGCCATTGCAAATTTTTAATATAATAAATGCTAAAGTGGTATCAACAAAAGATGCGCAATGATCGACTTTGGACGAATCATCGAAATTTTGATTTCGTAATTTTCAACACCAAATTCCACCCTAGACTAGTTAAAAAACTAGATCAGAAAAAATAGCGGAATTTATTACATTGGAGCCTTTTAGGAGAAAAAAATGGACAAAGATTGGTCCCGATCATTTTCAGAGATTCTTCAGAATATCTGATTCAGGCGGCCCGCTTGAAAACTAATAAAAACTGGCGGTATTTTCGGTGTACAGAAGTAATAGTACGTTTTAGTGGACCTTCAGAATCAACTTAACCATAAAAAGTCGTATAAACCCTAGTACCTGCTTTGAAGTTGATACGACTTTTTTTATGGTTTAGTCTATTTAAACGTACTAGTACTTTTGTACACGGAAAAAACCGCCAATTTTTATTAGTTTTCAAGCGGGCCGCCTGAATCAGATATTCTGAAGAATCTCTGAAAATGATCGGGACCAATCTTTGTCCATTTTTGTCTCCTCAAAGGCTCCAATGTAATAAATTCCGCTATTTTTCCTGATCAGGTTTTTAAACTGAGCTTTCATTGACTTTCTCAACCCTGTCCTGAGGACAGTGTCCTCTTTTTAAAATCTTTTAGTTCCACATTTCGGATGCGGGCAACTCTGCACGGTTTTTCATTTGTAGCTCGAAAAACATGAGGGTCTTTTT
>SCLH01000896.1:369728-415247 GCA_004367855.1 Oikopleura vanhoeffeni
GTGTTCAAGGCACACATTCGAAACTAAATGAATGTGCAGCTGAAAAGTCCACGAAAATCAGCGAGGAAAGTTTTGTTCAACTTTCTTCAATTTGGCTAAAAAATCAATCAAAAACAGTATATTTACTCTATTTTAGGTGTCTCAATCAGAATGTATCTCCTCCCTGGATTTAAATAACCTATTCGAAACCTACAAAAATGAGCAGCTAAAGAGTCTGTGCAGACCATAATGGAGAGTTTCGGCCAAATTTCTTTCTCTGTTTTCCTTTAAATCTTGTTTCGTTATCAAAAAATTCACAAATTTCAAACTTATTTTATAAAATATATATAAAAACATAAAAAAGTGCTTTCCAGACCATATCTTAATTAATATATTATTCATGCCTCACTTTATTGACTTCCCATTTGGAAATCTCAAATGATAATAATAATATGATGAGAATTTGAGCTGTCTCAATTGGCAAGAGGCGCGTCATCGCTATTTTGATTTCAACTTTTTTCTTGAAAATTCACCGATTCCCCGCAACGGATTTTAATTTTTGACAAGGTTGCTGGTGAAATTTAAAAAAAAAATTTATTTCCAATCTGAATCTTTTTCTTTCTCTACAAAATTGATGAACATAACAAATTTTCTTGTCGGAGAAAAAAAGTTCTGCTGTTCCTACCTTAGTTTAGACCTACCTAGGCCTTATTTTCGATATGTGTGGTCATTTTAAGCTCTATGAATTGATTGTAGTAATTTATCTTATGAATTAATTTCAATTTGAAAATTTACCTGTTTCAAGTTTGGTAGCCTTTCTGATTCACCGTTATTTGATAGTTTTTGAACACAAAACCTTTTTCGACAATTTCCGGATTTTTGTTAGATTTTTCTTGATTTTGATTTTACAAATAAGAATTTCGATAATCAGGAGTTTTGGCTGGAAAATCCCTGGATAAGTTGACATCAAATATTGAGGTCAATATGGCATTCCTCCATCGAGGCATGCATTTATTGAGCATTGAAATACCATCCTTTTTGTTCGACAACTGACTGAGACTCAGTCACTGAGTAGTTTCCTGCTTGATTGAATTAAATCTGCACTAAATTTTATATTAATTTAACGACAGTTGAATCAACAATAATGGACCATATCGAAGATCCTGCTAGTGGGCTGTGTCATTTTTTCTTGCGCGTATAAATTTGATAGTGGCCGATCAATCGCGGGATTCTTGAATGAGTCGACAATCGGGTATTATGATTGGACACTGGCTCAAAGTGATGCGCGGCAGATAAAAATGACACTAGGCAGGATCTTCGATATTAACTGAAAAATATCCCTTTATCACACTTTGTGAAAATCCCAGCCCTACTTTTCAAAAACACACTACGTTTGCTCATCAAGGCCGAGATATTCACAAAAGTGGTATAAAGGGATATGGCGGAGAATTATAAAGGAGGTATTACAGTAGGTGAGGGCAATCAGCAACACTTGTTAACGATCTTCCTAGTTGAATTGTGAAATGCTTCGAAACTTTTGCATAAGAAACTCCAGGATTATTTTGGATATAATTAAGAACTTCGATTTTTTATTTTAAATCTGTATATCTTCGGACGGTACATTTTTTCGGTATAATATCGAGCCGGCTGTTTGACTCTTCATCGAATGCATTCATTTTATTATAATTTCGTCGATGACTCATCGACGATGAGTAAAGTAGGGGCCAAAAAAATAAATTTTTTATCGAAAAGTGTCAATGACACTGACAGTGTCACACTGTCATTAAAGAAAAAATTTCCAGACTGAACAAGTAAAAACCTAAGCTTTGTATGTTTCCATAAAATTTGGCACAGAAAACGATAAGCGGAAAGAATTTTCAGAAACAATTGTCTTTGTGTCTAAAAATTTCGACCAATTACTATTTACCCCATAAAAACTACCTGCAAGTTAATCCCACGCATTTTCGTCGGAGAAAAAGAAAATAATTCTAAACTTGCGCATCCAAAATGTGTTTCGATTCTTGCTATAAAATAAATAATACCAATTTGATAAGTTTTTTTTTATTTTTTTAGGCACGCAGTGACCATAATTGTATTATCGCAGTGGCTTCAAAAGCAGAAATATAAAATATTATTTTGTATTATAATTTATTAATTCACAGAAGCTTAGAGTCTAAACTTATCCAAAGGCTTGACTTGCTATTTTTACGGAAATAAGTTTATTCGCTTATTTTCTTTTACAAAAATGGTAAATCTGGCTTCTATGAATTAAGAGAATAAATGTATAAAGATATTTAGTCACCGTAGGCGAGAATAATACAGATCCTTTAAAATAAGAGATTGAAGGGTCAAATTACTTATATAATTTAAGTGGTGTCAAATAAGCACTATAGCCGGCTTTGATAACTTTACACAAAATGCGCTCTTATTCGTTTTTCATAATCAGTCAATACGCTTTGAACAAATTCGCCGGTAGGGAATTTATCTGAGTGCTTATTGGCTGTAACAAATAATCAAAATAAACGAGTTTGTGCTGGTATAACAAACCAACTATATTGTAGATTAAAAATTGCAATTTGGCAATGACCAAATTTTTTTATCCTTATTAGAATAGCTTAAAACTGTTTTTTAGCTCATTTTTTATATGAGATTTCGTCATATCATATTTTAGACGATTAATGGTGAAAATGAACATTCAGGTTACACAAGAAGGAATAGTTTCCATTTGAGCTCACAGATTTAGTTTGACCGATCCGTTAACTTCAATGGGCATTGTCAATTGTAATGGTTTTTATAGCTTAGATCCTATTTTTCACAATGAGATAGATTTCTGAAATAAATTAACACTTTCAAAAAAGTTTTTAACTTACCCTTAAAAGGTCAGGCACAAAAGGTAAAAAATAAAAATTTTGTTTCTTTTCAGTAAGGTAATTTTTCTGTAGGTAAATTTTACTACATATATCACCGTAGGGTCAGGGGAGGGGTCTAATTAAAATTGGTGTCATATTACACTAATACTGTAAAATTTCACCGAGGTAAAAAAATATAATATAAACCATGGGTATTATATTACATATTTTACATACCGAATTTCTCCTGGACCTAACGGTTATTTTCAAAATTGAATTAATTACTTCTAGCAGGATTATGTGAACAACTAATTAATGTAAATCTAAAAGCGAAAACGGTGTTTCTAAACACTATGACAATATTTTTTAAATCTAAGATTTTGAACCTACTTAGCAGCCTATATGTTCATTAATCAAATTTGAATGAAGATTAACTGGATCTTGAAGACAGAGGAAAATGTCATTTAAGTGAACAAAAAGTTGCCCAATTAACTGGAAGTCTTATTTGCTATTCAAGAAAAGCAAAGTAAAGATGTAAATGATAGAAAAAGTACGATTTTTTACAGGCGTATGCGCGAAAAGCAAAATTTGACACAAAAGTACGATTATAAATAAATTGAAATAAAATCACAAAATTTTGAAAAAGTGGAAAGGCAGAAGCTATGAACTTACCGTAAGTTCAAAGCCTGAGTCCTTCAGACTTTTTTTGCGCCTGAAAACACCTATTTTACAAAAATTAGCAATTTTAAGTATAAAACATTTCCGTCGGATAAAACACCTAGCAGTTCAAGCAGGTAGGGCTAGACAAAGTGAAGCTTTTATATTAGGACCAATTTTAGAATAACAAACTTAACAAATAGGGTATCTAATCCTAATTTGTATCAAAAATATCGCAGTCGCCACCAATACAATAAAGTCAAAAACATAAAAATTTAAAAAATTGTCAGGAATTTTGAAATTTAACTTTTTATATACTGTTGACAACTAGTCTTATAAGAGATACCCAAATGTTTAAAAATAATTGTACTTATTTTTGGTATGAAGACAGTACGAACTGAGATGAACCCTGGATTTTTAAGAAAAATTAAATTTAAGGAATTTTTAATTAATTTAATCAGTTAATTATAATGATTTACGAAGCTACTACTTGTTAATTAACTACCACATCAGGTTCTGATTGAAATCAACGACGAATTTCAAAAAATGTCGTATCTTAAAAGGAGTAACCCATGTAATTAGGGATCCCATCTATAAGGACCCGCTACTACTATTTCCAGCCCGTTTCAATGAACCTGCAATGATATTGACTGTTCAAAGCAAAACTAAACTACGCTAACAGCTAAATTAACTCCTTAACACACAAGTGGAATTTGTTTACATATACAATTTTAGATGGGGTCCCCATCATGGGGAGCCTATCTGGTTCATATATGAGTTAAATTTCACTTGCAAGTTGAAACCGAACATTCTGACCTCGGAGTTAACTTTCAAGTGATTGTTTTTGTTCTATTACGAATAAAGTTAGTAATAATATTGCTGATTAAAAATAATTACAATAATTATTATCAATTACTATATTGATTTGTAACTACACTAAGTGATCATTTCACGAAACGACATTAAGTATTCAAGCAGTATCAGGTTCAAATCCTGAGGACCTCAATTTTTTTTTCGAATTAGATTTGATTGAGCTATTTGGTAATTTTGAGGTGTTGCGTTCAATGATCAACTACTGTATTTGCTTGCATTTAGTATAAATGATTAGTACGAGATTATTTTTTTTATAAATAAGAAAATCCTAGCAGTTAGAACACTGTTTAATGACACCATATTTTGGACTGGTCGTGACCGGAAGTTTTTTTTTATAATTTTGGTGTATTTTACAAATATTTCTCGCTGTAGGCTTACTGGAAAAGAGTAGGTTTATAAATTTTGTCAAAAAAGGTATAAATTCAAATTTGAAGATTTTTTTACAATCGCGAGTAGTCATGACATTTAGGAGAAAAACAGATCTCTTTTATACGCTTTTTACACATTTGAACATTTAAAATACGATTTTTTACATTTCCCAAACACCGGAATCGGCCGAATAGCGACGAGTATCAGCGGTACGTTCAGAACGCATTTTTGGTTGACCTTGAGTCTCTCCTAAATAGAACGCGGTTAGAAACATCAATTATAAATGCAAACAATAAAAAAAATGGATGTCATGTAGATGATAATAATGGATCTTTTGATCTGATATTTTTTTTCATTTAAATTCCTAGGTGTTCAAAACACCGTTTTTCGGAGAAAAATTTGAAAGCACCATAATTATTTATCTCAAAAATCGAAAATATTACCAATTTGAGATAATTATTTAAAATTTGAATCTGTGTTTAAAAAAAAGATGCACAAGTGGGTAATCTAACATGGTGCGCAACTGGGGGTCAACATAATCTTAATAACCTTTATTCATACACTCCGGGCCAAAAATATTTTCCGAAACATGTTACGAATAATTACGTTATTGCCCAAATCGGTGCGTACAAGCGAAAAAGGGGTTGCACTATTGCTTTAAAATGAACCCTATATTTCCCTTATGTGTGCATGTACGTGAATGCTCATTGAACTTGAAATAATTGACATGCTCATTCACGGATTTAAATTATCTGGAAACTTTAATTAATTTTTCACTTTCGTCAAATATTCGACTCACCATAATTTACTGGTATCCATTGGGCAGAGTCAGGAGAGTTGCTTGTTGTTGCGGAATAATATTTGGAATTTGCCCATGTCCAGCCTAAATTCATCATTATTTACAATAAAAATTTCGCGTTTATACATAAATCAATGGCAAATGACATTTCGGCTTATTCACAACGCCGTCATGTTTGAATATATGAATAAATGGCCACGTATGATGAACAACCGCAAAAATAGAGATGTTAATTTATTAAAATTTTTTACGACGTTTCGGATTTAGTTCATTTTCAAGTACCGTGCAGTTGAGGAAAAAAAGTAGAGGGTAATATGTTTTGAATTATAAGTCATATCCCCTATTCACACCTTTATTAATATCCCGGCCCTGAATAGGAAACATAGTGTGTTTTTAAGTAGTAGGGCCGGGATATTAAGAAAAGTGTGAATAAGGGATATGATATAGTATATTTGACTCATATCGATCAAAAAAAAGTAACAAAGTTTCCACCAATGAGCACCAACTTGGAAAATATGGCCTTTTTATTATAAAATGTGATTCGTTGTATCAAATTAAATAATTTTCTGATTTTTTACTGGTTGGTGAAATATGATGAAGTAAACATGTTTTTCACACGATTACCCCTTTTTATTACCATTTAACATCAACTGCATTGTATCATAATAAAGTGAAAAAAGTAAGATCTGAACTTGAGCAAATAAAGACTAATATTAAATCATAAATGATAAGTAAAGAGACTGATATTGGACTTAAAATTGTTTTAAAAAAATTTAGTCCGATTTAAAATATAGAAAAACACTTGAAATATTATAGACAGTTTATATCTGAGCTAATTTATGCCGTGTCATTAGTAATGACTCATTACCCTTTCTTTGTTGAAAATTGTCCAGGAAATCAGGAATGCAAGTTTTTGGGGTGATCCTATAATTAACTCCTCTCAAAATCTGACCTTGTCAGATCAGTTGGATTTTCCTGATCCCCGTGGATTTTTTGGCGTTCTGTATCACCGTTTTTAGATTTCAAAGGAAGTATTTTTAAGAACAAAATTGCATGGTGTAAAAATTTAATTCGGTGCGAAATTGGAAGTCCATGTTTTTAGTATACTACCAACAGTAGTAGTTTTATCGTCAGATCAGACAATTTGATATTCTGAGATAATCCGACAAATAAGTGGAAGATTCTTCATTTCGTATAACATACTTGCCAGTACAGGTTATCAATTCGATGAGTTAAGCGCTTATTTGGATGATTGTACGTATAACTAGAAAACTAAATTACTCATATATACCCCTTTATCACTTTTTGGTTAGAATGCGTAGCCACTACTCCTTTTAACGTGTGATTTTAAGGTTGTGGCTACGCATTCTAACCAAAAAGTGATAAAGGGATATATGTGAGATAAAAATAGTTTTATGCGAATTTGTTCTCAAAAATAGTTCCTTGTAATAGAGCTTTTGACAGCTCTCTGAAGGCATTTACTCATGTGGATATTTTACCATTGACGTTTGTTTTACGTTAACAAAAACTCCAATTTTCATCTTTTTTTCCAAAATTTTATTTCTTGTCAAACTTTGTACCTGAAGGTATGACGTCAACGAAGTCTGGTCTTGCATATTGGCCTGTGTATACGCTGCTTCCGGCATTTGTCTTCCCATCATATTGGCCGCTGTGTACGCCATTCCCCCGCCATAGTTCCCCAGCACTACATAATCTGACGGTTAATTCTACTGTTTTTAAATCAGTGGATACAGGGTAAAATCCTGAGGAGCCCATCATTTTTTTTGTTCATGCGTTATTTTAAATGGGTTTCGTGCAATTTAATAGGTAAATAAATGATGTTGGAAACTTACGGAACTGCAAAATAGCCGTTTTGGGTTGGCATTAAATATGGGCCTAAATTTTTGATGTTTTGAAAAATATTTTATTGTCGTCTTCAATGCCCTTTGTGTGTTTGGTAGACGTGAGGTGAAGGCGATATTGTCAAATTTATGATTCGAGAAGCTCAAAAAACGTCACAGAAATTTTCAAATTCTGATTCCCGTATTGTTAGCGTGTCGACCAATTTTTTTTCTATTTTTAATTATATTATGAACCCCCGAAAAGTTTCAGAACAATCAATGGTGGACACGCTACGTATTGTACATTGTGAGCTCTTTTTGAGTCGAAAATTACGTTTTGAAAATAAAATTAGGTAAATTTTAACTGCAAACATAGAAAGTTAGATTTGAGAATTTTGAATAGACGTTGTGCCATCGTTTTGAAAATTTACAAATTATTTTCAGTGAAAAATGTTAAGATTATTTTTTGGGGTATACCATTTTCATCGATAATTTTTTTCATCGACTTTTTTAAAAAGCCTATCTTCAGCTATCGAAAATGCGTAAAGTTGGTTAATATTTTTTATTTTTAATTAAAATTTCTAGAATATTTAATAATTGTTTTAAAAAATTTATTTTTGCATTGACTACTATAATAATGATGGGAACGTCGCTAAGCGGTGCGTAGGATCTAATAGCATTAATCATAATAGCGACAGACGATTTGAAATAGGAAATTTCAAAGCTCAAAAATGGGTATCGATGTTTTTAAGCTATCTTGTAGAGAATTTTATTCTGGTGATTTTAAGACCCAGGATTTTTTTTGGTTTTGAGATTTTTTTCAAAAAAACGGTTTAAGGGGGAATGCGACTCTGATTTAATAAAGGCCTAAGAGGCATTAAAAATGCTCCAAATTGATACGGGAGGATAATTAAGTGTACTAAGAACCCAATCATCAAAAGTGTCAAATCGGAGTCGCATACCCCTTAAGGGAGTGGGTGTCGCAAATTTGAGCCTCTTCCGAGGCCATTTCCCGCCAAACTAGCAAAGGTGATATTCCAAAAACATTTGTTACTAACAGAACCAACCTTCGCGGTAATTTTGAATTTACAGTAATCTGATACAATCCACCTACCCCGACATCTACGCTTTTAAAAAGCTTCTTAAAAAGATACGCAGTTCGTACCTACTCCTTCAATTTTCATCAATTTTTTTATTATTTTCCGCGTGAGGCTCCGGAGAAGCCTAACAAATAATGCAAAATTGCTTTTGTTTTAAAATTTTGCTTTCGGCGCCAAAACAGCAAAAAACGAAAACTAAAATTATTGATTTATTTATGATTTAAATTGAAAGTGCGCTCATTTGTTTTCTTTTGACGCTACCGAGTTAAAAATTGCACCAAAATCCTTAAAAGTGTTTGTATTTACGAAAAAAATTATTTTGAAGCATTTTTCTGGTTTCTAATTTTGTCAAAAATTTAGGCTCAAAATGAAAAGTTGCCATGGCCCCAAGAGACGCCAAAGCAAAATTTCGAAAAAAAACTCTCTAGTTTATTGTCAAACAAGTCTTCTGCTTTCAGAGTTGATCTGAGATTCGTAACATGTACTCTATATTCTTTGCAGAAGATATGCTGTTGTGCGTATTCCTTCAGATAATTGCCTTCCAAACAATACATTAATGATGTGCCATGAAACTGGTTGAAGAACAAGAAACGCCTGAAGCAAAATTTTCAAAATCAAATCTTCTGTAAGACATTGCTTGATAGTTTGAACAGTTTTGTGCTTTCAGATGCGGATGGGGAACTATATCTCAAAAACGTGGAGGAGATAGCTTTTGCCTGAGCCTCCCAAACTGATCATTTTCAAAATTTTAATTTTTGATTTTTTCGCGTTTTTGTCCGCTGAAAGCAAATATTAAAACAAGGCGCTTTTGCATTATTTGTAAGGCTTCTCTCGGAGCCTGACACAAAAAATAATAAAAAATGATGAAAATTGAAGGAGTATGCACTAACTGCGTGTCTTTTTAGGAGGCTTTTTAAAAGCGTAGGTTGTCGGCGTAGGTGGATTTTATCAGATTACTGTTAAGTTTAAAATTACCGCGGAAGGTTGGTTCTGTTAGTAACAAATGTTTTTGGAATATCACCTTTGCTAGTTTGGCGGGAAATGACCTTGGAAGAGGCCCAAATTCAGTGACACCCACTCCCTTAAGGGGTTCTATAGGCAGCCCATATCTTTTGTACTGAAAATTATTTGACTGGATTTTAGAATTTTTTGATCTCCACGTAGATTGTTTAATTATATAAAGAAATAAAAATTTGAAAAAATTTAACATTCTGGAATTTTTTCATAAAATTTGAAACAAGCTTATTTTGAGTATATAGGTTCTATAGGCAAGTCGTATCTTTTGAACTAAAAGAGCTTAGAGGTCTGATTTTATGATTTTTGAACTTAACGTGGCTTCTTTAGTCATATAAACTCAAAAAATCGTAAAAAATTACCAAAATTTTCGGAAAAATATTTAAAAAATTTTCTGAGTGTCGAAAATAAAAATCTTTTCTGCTCTAGCGCTCGAACGGTTAAATTTGGTCATAGTTTATAATACCGTTTCCAAAAACATTCAACTTACGAATCGGTTGGTCTTAAAAAGAAAACTGTATTGGACGAATTGGATGTCAAAAATCAATTTTCAAATCGTACTCCTGGGAGTTAAAAAATGAAATCGTTAAATCAGGCACAACAGTTTTGTTAACAATTATTACGAAAAACTATAGTGCACGGAAAAATAGTTTTGCCATGTAGCATGAAAAAAAATCAAACTTTCCGTGGCCAAAATAGAAAAAACAGTCCTTTTCGCCAGCTTTGATACTTTTTAGTGAGAAAATTAGAAAAAAGGAACAACAGTTTTTTCCGCTTTGAATTTCGCAGATAATGTCAAATTTTGAAACATTTCCTAAATAGGACTAAAAAAAAATACAGCTTTTTCAAGAATTTTTTTGCTCCTGGTTAACCTCATTTACCGGTTGGTTCAACATGCTATCTTAAAATATTGATTCAAAACGTCTTTCAGAGATTACGAACTAATTATCAGAATGTTTTATTCATTTCCTATGTCTATGCCGAGAGAAAATAACAATTCAAAAATTCCATTTTGCCTATAGAACCCCTTAAGGATGTGGTCGACGATATCTCAGCTTCACGTATAATACTTTTTGATACACCTATGTGACATAGGCTATGTTGTAGATAATTTTTCTGCCAAGTTTTTTAACTTATAAGATTTTTTTTGGTTTTGAGATTTTTTGAAAGAAAAGTCGGTTTTTCGGGGGTTGAAATTTAAAGGTTTAAATTAAGGGTGACGATAATTGAGATTTCTCAGATAACTTTTTTGATTGCCCTATTTTGTAGAGAATTTTTCACTGAGTTTTTTTAACTATCAGGAATTTTTCTGAATTTTTTTCAAAAAGTAGGTTTTAGAAAAATTTAAAAGTTCAGAATTTCGACAAAAACTAGAAATTCACAAGTCGTTCCTGAGACTTTGGAGAAAAAATAAAAAAAGGGCTACTCATTTGAACCTAAATCTGGGCTTTGCGGTGAATTTGATGTACAAATTGAAAATTTTCCATATATATTTAAGGAGGAGTAGGCGTTTGCGCGAGGCTCCCAAATAAGCTGTTTTGACCACTAGAGGCAAAATTTTCAAAAAAGAGCTACATTTGGTGATGTGCATTTATATATTTATTCTAAATTGCAAATATTAATAAAAATGATGAGAGATGAATGAGGAGTAGGCTTTTTAGTGCAGTCAAAAATACAGTTTTTTGGTGATTCTGAAGCCAAATCAAAGAATTTTTCCAAAAACTCAACTTGGGGGTCTGCTCACGTTCTGTCCGGTTAATTTAAAACATGAATCATTGTTGAACCTTGAAACTCAGGGAGGAGATACATTTTGAAAAAATAATTCCGTAACTTTTGTAAGCACGTTTCTGATTGGACGAGCCATCCGTTAATTTGGATTGTTTTTTAGGATGCAAGATTTTTGTTTAAATATATCAAAGAGAGGTAAAAGTTGGTCCAACGATTTGTACTTGTGCGACAATTGGCTATCGAAAACCCTTAAAATGCGACGACCACCCCTTAATATGAAAAACCCCTTTGTCATGAAAAAAGAGAAAAACAGCTTTTTAGGAAAAAAATGACCGTCAATTGCGTTTAAATATTGAAAAATCTTCCTGACTTTGAAAAGAAAAGTAGCCTATAACACCCGAAATTTAATTGCGATTTTTGGAAAAAAAATAAATTTCTATAAATTGCGTGCCAAATGGCACAAACCGGTGTTCACAAGCAAGTGTTGTAAATTTCATCAGTAGTTCAGAAACGATATTCGATTGACCCTTCCATCGGGTGAAATCGACAAACTCATTATTACTGTTGTACAATAGAATTATGAACGTATATTTCGGACAAATTTTGTGATAGCAAGACACCCATGTTCCTTTAGGAGGCAGGTTCTTATTTTTTAGTTTGATCTGGTACATTCGTATTACTTAACGTACATAATGTACTAGACCAAACTAGAAAATAACAACCTTCCTCCTAAAAGGATATTTCAATCGTATATTTTTGTATTTAGTCACAAAGGTTTTTACGCCTACAAAATTGTCATAGCAAAATATAGGGAAAAAAAGTCGACGAAATAATTATCGATGAAAATGAATATACCTCCATTTTTTTACTTAAAAAAAACATGTTTTTTAAACTATAATCTTCAATATTAATGATTCTTACCTGTAAGCGTCCTTGGGAATCCACCACCCATTTGATACATTTGTCCGAGAGCCATCCCATTTAGCGGGTTCAAATACATTCCTGGGATACCTTAATTACAATTTATAACCACTAAATCGGTGCATCAAGCCCCCCTGGAACCAGTGCTTCAAAATCGTAAAATATTTATTGTTCTCACGGTCTCAACGGACCATGGGAAATTTTAATTTTTGAACAAAGTTATTAAATTGCAACCTGTCATCAGATTTAAAATGAAAATAAACTTTCTAATCTAAGAGGGTGACTACAGTATCTAAATGGTCTAAATAGCAGTCGACATATTTTTCAAATTTGTTTTAATTTCCAAATTTAGCTTGGGTCCAAGTTGTGCAATTATTATCTTGTTAAATAGAATAATTACAGCATCAAACATATAAATTACTACAGTTATTAGAACCTTTACACGATATGTTTACTTTGGTTGAAATTCAATTTTTCACGTGGCGAGTTTTAATTTTTGTCAGTCTTTGGACGGCAAAGTGGTGATAAAGTCAAGTTATTTTGAGTGACTTTTCAACCCACTTAAACCTTAACACCAGATTTCCCCACTATCCTAAAATTTTGACTCACAATGAAATTTTAGTGTAGTGAATTACTACACAGAAGATCTGGCGTTAATGTGGGTTGAATAAGGTTATGAGCTAAGAAATTTTATGATTTTTAAAATTAGGTAATTTTCGGATGGCGCTAAAAAGCTGTAGCTATAAAGCTTGAGAGCGCCACCATTTTTTAAGCAGTTTTTGATTAATATTTATACGACTTTTTGATGTACTGGATAGGGGGTTAACAGTTATTTACCGTAATTATTCTAAAACTGATTTTATAAAAAATAAAAATTTATATCTACTAACCAAATTGGGGTTGTGTGCTACCTTGGACTATAAAGGCTTGATTCAGTCTACTTTTTTGGACTTGTGGCATCATAACGTCTTTTGGCTGCGCTTTTTTGCATTCAACCTTGAAGAAAACGAAAATTAAGAAAATGTTCAAAAAATTCGTTTTTTAATTTATAATGGTCCCAAGTTTATAGTATCTATAGTACAAATCTAAGTATACTTGTGAATATGGGGTGCTAGAGAAACTCAACATTTTGAAGAAAAACAAGAATTCTTAATTTTTAAGAAATTTCAAAACTTATGGAGGCGCGCATGAGTCAAGAATAGGGCTCGCGAGCGCCTCAATAGCTTTGAAATTGCGTAAAAATCCTAATTTTTTCAAAAATGATGAAATTCACACTAATAAAAAAAATGGAAATTTTACCGTTTTGTTATTAATTTCATGATAATGAATCTCGCAGACTTTATCCACACTCTCTTCCGAGTCGAAAGTAACGAATCCAAATCCTCGGTGACGATTCGTTTGCCTGTCGAACATAAGCATGGCTTCTTCGACTTTTCCAAATTGGGTAAAATATGCATTCAGGTCTGCTTGTACTGTTGAAGCGGATAATCCGCCTACGAAAATTTTCTTAGTTCGGGTGACCATCTGAAATTAGAGTTTATTTTTTTGCAAAATTTTGCCAAGAAAAATCGGCCTCTAATTACTAAAGAATTGGATTTTCATGAACTTAAATACATGTAATCAATTTTATTCAATAAGGCACATACACGCCTTAAATAACACCGTTGCGAAAATCAAGAGATTGTGATTAGGAAACATAACTGGGAATGGGACTAACTCAAAAATGAAGTTTCAAAAATTTGTATTTTACCATTTTTATCTCATTAAATTTTCAATAATTTCAAAACCGGATATACCGAAAACCGGGCGTTGAAAAATATTTATTTGTCTCGAAATTTTTAGATGATTCTCATTATGTCCTTAAAATATCAGAATCATCAGAACTCTATTTCGAAGCAAAATCGTCCCAGACTAGGCAAAGACAGTGCTATTTTCACGTGTAATTCGAAAATTACAATTTTTAATTATTCAACGGTAATTTTTGCGTTATTATTAAAACAATATCCTTTGGAGTCGTACCCTCTAAAACGATTAGTGTTAGATTTTTTACGATTTCTGAGAAAAAATCAGCTTACTCGATTAATCACCGAATTTTACGACCGGGATTATGTTGAAAAATTGAAAGTAATCGTAACTATTGAGGTGGATCCTTTTTGAGGAGAAATATTAAGTCATAAAACTTTTGCCCCAATGGGATAAGAGGAATATCCGGGACAAAATTATACACGAGATTATTTTGTCAAGGCCATTTTTATATGCTCGTTAACAATACGATCTTTCTTGTTTGTATACTCGAAAACATTACGAACAAGAAAACGCCGTCTATCAGACAAAATAAAATTTTAAAAGGTCACATAGGAATAAACTAGCAGAGAATAAAACTAATCTTAATTTCAAAATTGATGATAACTATTTGGGCCAGTATAAAAATAGTGTGTGCTTTACATAATGTATGCTAGGGAATAATTCCCCCAATTAGTTATCCGTAATAAAGATGGTAGTTAGTTAAATTCTTCTGGTCAACGAAAACTAGTTATTTTGCGACACTCAGTGCTGTGATAGAAACCGAGTGACTAAATTTCGACCATAAAGATTTTTTTTGCCTATTGAAAATTTTATTAAAACATGTTTTTATGAAATCTGAATAAGATAAAGTTCTATTGTATTTTTGTTTTTATAAGCCTTTTATATATCAATTATATCATATAAAATATATAATTTATGTATAATATATCCATTTTATAACACATCCAATAATGCAATTTAAATTCGATCACTGAAAATCGATAAATTAAAATTGGATGCATGAAAAACACTTTTCCGGGTAAATGATATCAAGAAAGACGAATCTACGACAGTCATGAGCCCGGCTTATCTAAGTTTATTTATTTCGTGCTCTAAGTTGAGCCATTAAACTATAATAGCTCAATTATCTTGAAACAGAAACTCTCAAAACATCTCTGATATTCTTGCCAAAACTGTTTAATTCACCTGTTTTTCTGGCTCTTGCATCATTCTGTCTCAATAAGTTTAACCTTCGAAAAATTGGGGGTTTGAAAAAATTAAAAATTTTTGATAAAAATTGACTTTGAAGTGTTTTTTGTGTGACGAATATTATTTGTGAAGAGTGGGAGGCAATAAAACCGACGTTAGACTTTTGTGCTAGCGCCGAGTGAGAGGTATAAACACCCCCTGGCGGATGAATGGAGAAATGAACCAAAACGCCAATAAAAATAAAGAAACTTTTGTGTCGAACTAGTCAACTGGAAGAACATTTATCCCTTGATTCTGTAAAAGAAAACTTCAAACGAAAATTTAGAAAGTTACGAGCGAAATCAAGGTCGTTATCGGTTGATATTAGGGCAAAATAGGAGGAATTTGGTTGAAAATTGGGTGTAATTGATATAATTCCTATCAACATTGTTTACCCCGAGAAATAGTCACATTTAAACTGTGTCAAGATCATTATACAGTATTATTTATAATCCAATTTCATTAAGAAAATCATGAAATTTCCGATAGAATGAAATATTTTTCATTGTTCTGAGATCACTAGAACCCACTTAGTTTAGCGCTTTTATCAGCGCAGCAGGTTTCGTGAGAAAAAACACGAAACTCCGGAGAAGCCTCACACATAATGCATTAGCGACCTTTTCTCAAAATTTTGCTTTCGGCGGACAAAAACGCGAAAAAACAAAAAGTTTTGAAATGGTCAGGTTTCTCCTCCACCAGTTTAGGAGATACAGTTTCGGCTCATACTGCATCTGAAAGCACAAAACTTGTTTGACAATGCATTAGAGAGTTTTTTTTCGAAATTTTGATTCGGCGTCTCTTGGGGGCCATGTCAACTTTTCATTTTGACAAAGTTTTAGAAACCAAAAAAATTGATAAAATGCTTCAAAATTATTTTTTCCGTAAATTCAAACAATTTTAAGGATTTTGGTGCATTTTTTAACTCGGTAGCGTCAAAAGAAAACAAATTAACGCAGTTTCAATTTAAATCATAAATAATTTTTAGTTTCGTTTTTTGGCCGTCAAAAGCAAAAATTTGAAAAAAATCGCGTGATAAGGTGTTTGTATTGTTGTTTTCTAACCGGACACAAAAAAAGCTCAAAAAATGATATAAATTGACAGAAAAAATAGTGTATTAGTGTTTCTTGAGGATGCTTATTAAATGTTTGTGTGTGTGCGTAGGTGCGATTGTATCAGATTTCTGTATGTTGTGAAATGACTGCGAAGGTTGGTTCTGTAAGTCACAAATGTTTTTGGAATATCACCTTTGCTACTTTGGCGAGAAATGACCTTGGAAAAAGCTCACATTTGCGACACCCACTCCCTTATTCAACCTTGGCATATCAACCAACTAGTTTACCAGACGAAATTAGGATTTTATTTCTAAAAAACTATCTTTACATTTAGCCTAAATGATTTAGGTGATAATTATGTTATTAATAACTCAATTGTACATTTGTTACTCTGAGCTTAATGTACAGTACTAAAACTTACGTAGTCGATATTTGGTTTGACTCTCGCGGTGAAGGATTTCATTTAAAAAGAAAGTAATTCAAGCCGTTTAAAAAAAGCAAGATTTTTTCTTAAATAAAATTTGATTAAAATGTAGTCTGAAAATACAAAAAATGTGATAGGTAGCAATCAAGAAAGTTTTAGCCAATAGAAATTTGGATTAGGAAGTCGAATTCAAGAAAATTTAAAAATAAAAAATATGAGTCCGACGCGTCTGGTCAGAGTAACAATACATTTACTGTATTTAAAAAGAAAATTTGAGAAATCGTAGAAACTTTATTTAAAAAATAAGGATGCAAAAGACATCAGATCAGGGATCTGCAGAAATTGCGAAAAAGTTCGCCGATCCCTGATTCAGCTAGAGAAAAAGTTAATACAGGGGGGGGGGCAATATCGCCGAATGTGCTGAAATCGCCGAATTTAACCTACGCAATATCACGATTTTTAGCTAAAATAATTTCTGTTCCCATATCGCCGAAACTGCCCAATATCACCGAATTTGCCGAAATCGCCGAATTTTTTTGAGATTTATATCTCAAATTACTTTGTGCACGTCATGAATAACGTCACTTCCAGGACTGAATTTCCCAAATCTACTCTAATCAACTTTTATTTGATTGAGTTTGATGGAGTATTAAATTCAACGCATTTTGGTGATTCACGTCATTCAAACCTATCGTGAAACTCCTTATAAAATTGAAAAATTGTTTGACATATGACGTCATTTCCAACGCCTACGCGCTTTTCATTTTTTGAACGAAAAAATTTATTGTTGTTCCCATATCGCCGAAAGTGCCCAATATCGCCGACTGTGCCAATATCGCCGAATTTTTCTGCCAAAAAACTTTCGGCGATATTGCCCCCCCCTGTAATTATTTTTTGGCTACTACAAACTAAATTTTTACTTCAATTTAATTTTCAGATGCCATATTTAGAGCAGTAATTGTACGAGAAAGATAAATAGACGTGTACATACAGTATTATACACTCTACGAACATGAATTGATGCGCCACACGGTGTTTTTCTGTGGGCGAATAGGAAATTTTAAAATTCCTATAAAGAATTTCCGGCAACTAGTGACCATTCTTATAAATCGAGTCATATAATAAGCCATATATAAGCCATATATAAGCAAAGTTTCATTATCAAAACAGATGGATGACATTTTTTTCAAATAGCTTAAACATAATATTCAGCCATTTGCTATAAGACCAAGTAAAAAAAACAAAAACAAATTTAAACGCATTAAACAGGCATTTATGAGGATAAGAAAACAAAAAGTTGCGAAATTTACCTCGGGTATGACTAAAGAAAAGTGCACATAATGAGAATGAAATTAACCTTAATTTATATTTGAAACTCCGTCGATATAAAAACTCAAATGATTCTTCCTCCTATCGCTCTGTCTAAACATAATTATTATGTTTTACAAAATTCCTTTAGTAAAATGTCTCTTATAAATTTTGTTGTGAAAATATATATCTAGCGGTTTCATGCGTAGGCGTCCCTTATGTAATCAGTTTTTTTCCCTAAGTTTTGACTTTCTGTTCTAGAAATGCTCTTTAAACCGGAAGGAGCATACTGTAATGCAATTAGAAATAGTCTAAGAAATTCGTTTACAATTCTTTTAAAGGGGTTGTTCCGCATGGAATATGAGTACTTTTTGAAGAAAAAATATATAGTACCGTCAATATCAGTTATTTGAAAAGTACTCAAATATACGTCAAAAAATTCAAGGGTCAACTTCAAACGTTTTTAAGACTTTTTCTCACAAAGATTATATGGATTACAGACCCTCAGAGGGCAGATCCTGAATATTTAAATGCTACCAACAACGCGGGATACTAGCACCTAATCAAAACCCTTGATCGCATAATAGGCCGATTTCATTGGTCAGATTTGAAAGGGATCAATCAATCAAATGCTCAGATTCCGCATTTTTCAAATATTCAGGATCTGTCCTCTGAGGGCCTGTAATATATATAGTTAATGTCTAGTAGACATCATGATGAAATAAGCTTTAGTCTGAGTGCCAAGGAAGAAAAACGACATTTCATATTTCTCATATATAATTTTCATTTATGGCGGATATAATTTTTGGACGTATTCTGGAATCTGATGCTGTAGATAATAATTTATAATAAGTATATATTATTATCATACGTATAGAAATGAAACTCATCGTAAAACCAAAAATTAACCCGATATTAACTTTTTTAATTATACATACTTAAAATCTGACAATTGCATCATGCAAACTTATGATTTAAATTTGAGTTATAATACAGGAAGTAACACAAAAGTTACACCTTGCATTTCCACGGAGATTTAAATATACAGATAACGATGCTCGCCAATAGAAAAATACTATTTTCTAAGCTTTTTGATTTGAACTTTTTCAAATATGTGAACTTGTCTTCCAGATTCTATTCTAGACCGATGAAGAGTAATGACTCAATCTTTTGAAACCGGATATTTTTTTGTAAAATTCTAAATTAACTCGTAGAGTCACTTACAGCCAATTAGTTGCCAGAGTCCGTTTTTTCTTCATTATTTACGTTATATTTACGGTCTTGTTAAATTCAAAAACCCTTTTCAATCTTAGCGATAGAAATCTATATTTTGTTCAAGTACTGTACATATTTTATACCGAATGTTCACTAAATCTTTTTAATATAGTTCTAGAATTATCGACAAAAAAGAGTACCAAGGTTGAAGAGTCCGAAAATCATTCATCAGATAAAAAATGGGGGGGGGTGGTTAAGTTCACCTGAAAATGAGTATTTTTCTATTGACGGTCATCTAAATCCATAATATTTCATTAGAATTAATTAATTTCTCGCTCATCAAAAGTACCAAGTCATAGATAAATCAAAATTTACCTTTGGCGTCGCTTTCTTCGGGAATGCAACTTTGGGGTCGATCTAAATTGAAAAATATAAAATAAAAATTGTTTTTTATGAAAAAGTGTTTTTCGACTAGATCGATTATTTTCGATTGAATGACTTAATCCGACAAATCTGTTCGAACCAGATATAGAATAGCTTAAATACAGGATTACAAAGTATCAATAAAAATAGACAGGAAATTTAATAGTTTTGATCAAGTCAAAATGTTTGAGGTTTTAAAATATAGTTTTGAATAAAAAGAGTAAAATATTTACATCTCCTAAGAAAAACGATATCTAATTTAATAATAATTGAAAGTTCATAAATTTTTTATACAGGGTGAGTTTTAATTTTTGTCAGCTTTTGAACGAAAGTGGAGATAAAGACATACTGTAATTTGCGTTCCCTTCTCTTTTAGAGGCCTATAAATTGCCGATGGCAATTTTTCATGGTGATTTTATTTTTTTGGCTCTAACTATTTATCTTATTTCGTTTTTGAGTTCATATAACTTAAAAATAGGGTCAGTTATATCGCCACTTTTCCGGTCAAAATCTGACAAAAATGAAAACTCACCTAGTATGAATGAAATTTTTTTTGAGTTTTGAAAAATTAGGTCACTTAAAATTCATTTGGAATCTGAAAAATGAAAACTTTGAATTAAGTTCAGGTTCGAAAATGTTATTTTTTATTATTTTTCAAATTTCGAAATGGGACCCCTATTCACAATAGTGTATTCGAAGAGTTTTATCCCCTGTGACTAAACGGTCCAGTCTCTCAGAACTCATTAATGAAATGGTCTCTTTAAAAACGACCCAAATACATACGTAATTAGACTACAATTGGCAAAAACTGGAACGTTTTCTAAGAAAATATCAATGCCGCTTGAGCTGAAAAGGGTAATTTTTTATTGTCTCCGAGTTAATTATTAACGAACATCTCTAAAAAATTAAAAAAAGTCATTGTTTTTAAAATTTACCATTTTTTCGTCAATTTCGTGTCTTCCAACTTTCAAAACTTTTTCAATAGCGACTGGATCAGCAAAGGTGACAAAGCCAAATCCTCTAAATAATAAACTTAAAAACGGTCTTTTGTCACCAAAGAAGCCGGATTTTTAGCTACTTTTTGGCCAATTAACGTTCGCATGAGAATTTATTAAGTCTTTTGATAAAAGAACGATTTACTCAGCTGGATTTGTGCACAAAAACCATAAAATTCAGATTTTCAAAAGAAAAAGTTTTATTCTGATGGTTTTATGAGATCAGTGGATCGTAAATGCAAATAATGAACTCCCGTGAAGTTTTTTTCTGCAGGTAAAAAGATCATAAAATTATACATAAATAGCCATAAATTTCAAAAAAGTAGAAAATTTCTTGATATCCGAGTTCAACACATTGATTGAGAAACGATATCATTTCCACAATCAAAGTGCCTTTCAGTACTTAATAGGGTGTTCACATCGTTCACATTTCGGCTTTTTGAAACGACTAATCCTGATTGAGTTCTTAGATAGCTCAAAATAACAAAACATATCCAGAGTGTTCCGAATTTGTTTGAAAAAAAAATGTCCGATGAGTCGTTTCCAAACGCCGAAATGTAGACAGTGTGGACACCCTATTTACTACTGAGATGAACTTTGGTTTGGCAAAATATCCTTTATCCAACCTTATCTTGAACTTTATCAATAAATTCGAATTTTTCTTTTTAATTTAGACCAAGGATTTTAAATTTTTTTTAAATTTGTAGCATTTTTTGCTGCGAGCACAGTCCTTAAAACTTGAATAACAATCTATTCAAATCAATCATCAAGAAATGCAAATTAAAGCTAAAAATATAATAAAATCAATTTTGAAACTTATTTTCTAACCACCAGATGGCTCAGAATTTGTAAGAGTGTAATTGCATATATTCATATCGTTGTAACTTTGCCGTATTTTTTTAGAAAAATTATAAAAATTTGTTAGGAATTTTGCCCCTACAGCAATAATAAAATACTAAATACCTTGATCGTTTCGTATTTGGATCTTTCATAACCATAGCTTCTTTTATTTCCCCAAATTGCGAAAAATATTCTTTTAAACTTTCTAAAAATAAAAATAAGAACTTTTGTATACAAATTTGAACTGATTTCTAGTTTATTTTGTAAATTTTCATGATGCGTTATTTTTATTCTTCAAAATTGCGAAAAATATTCTTAAACTTCTACAAAATAATATCATGCATTTTTGGGCGATGGTCAATGAATTTAACATTTAAAATATTAGGATTAATTTACCTGTGGTTGTTTGCCACGAAAGGCCACCGATAAACATTTTACTAAATAAAGATTTTTAATGAGAATTATTTTGAGAATTGAGAATTATTATTCCTCCTACACTTTTCCTGCAAAAGTTGCAATTTATGCTTAAAAATGAATGACAAAGCATAGCTTAAAGATCTGTTTTAGCCATTTTTGTGAAACTGTTATCTTAGGGTCTCTAAAACTTACGTGGATTTCCAAAAATTTTGAAAATATTTCGGAGAAAATATGATAAAAAGCTGAATTTTCACCCTTACGAGACAGAATTTAAAGTGCAGTGTCTTTATTTCTCACATAAATACGTACCAATGAGTTAAAGTAAAATGGTTTTTAATAGATGATCCACATTTTTAAAGGTAAAACATAGTGAAAAAAAATACCAATAACTATTTAACATTTTCTGCTCGGTAATGAAATAATTTATCATGAAAATTTTGATACCTTTTCTGAAAAGTTTAACTTTTTGAACTTTTCATACTTTTCTGCAGATGCTTCAGAGTTAAAATTAGTACCAACAATTTTAGTAGGAGTTTATGCTAACGAGATAGTTTTGCAGCCATAATTTTAACGAGGCTTATCTGTTAATAAGCACTGTATAAAATTTGGATAACAAGAATTTCCTAACTTCGAGTTTTCTGATAAAATAATAAAATCGCACGATGTTATATTATCTACCTGCGCATCAGTGTTTTTATTCACTGCTTGGGAAAATAATTAATTTTTGTTGACATTATTGTCGAATTCATGAAAATGACCATTGTTTTGAGGAGTATTTTTGTGTTATTATATATGACTGTATAAACGTACGCATGTCTTTAGTCTATAGCTACCAGGGACTTATTGCTTATTTGAAGACTTGAAAGACAATTAATCTGAGACTTAAAAAATTTATTGAAAGGATACTTTTTTGCGCTCAAAAACAAGATTTCTCTGTATGATTTGTAAAAATTGAAAAAAATTATTTAGCTAAACTAGGAAAGTATATCATATTTTCTCATTCTGAAGATAGTTTCCTAGAGAAACTAGTTGAATGAATAAGATTAAAAATATAAAATCATGATTTCTCGGAGGATCAAATTTAATTCTGTCAAATATTTTTTTTATCAAAAAAAATGACAAATAGTAACATAAAAGTAGCGCAAGAAAGATCGTTATGATGTCAAAAAACAATAGTGACGTATTTTAAAATCATTAAACCATAATAATTTAACTGTATTCTTTTTTTATATTATGATTCATAATTTATGAAATAATAAAACAAATACCACTGAACGTACTTTACAACATTTTGGTATATATCAAATATAAAGGGGTAGTATCAAATTTAAAGGGGTAGTATCCGCTAAAAAATACGTTGAAAAATTGTAGCTTACTGATTTGACCAAAAAATACAATTGGTGGTGGTTGGTCACGGTTCTCCGGAAATCTGTTCTTCCTCTAATTGGCGCCAAAGTTTAACATTTCAGGGACATACAGTAGATATGTTTTGATAAAGAGATGGTTATAACTTATAAGGATATTACAGGTTAAGCCGATTTAATTAATTTTTATCCAGAGTTACCATAAAATCACAATTTAAAGAATAATCTGACAGATTTTGATTATCGTATAAAATCTTTGAAATGTTATTATTTCCTTAATTTTTATCCATAACTTTTTATTCACAACTTTGACGCCCTCAAAGTGCCCCTCCAGCAGAAAAACTGTTTCCGTAAGACCGGTGAGAGCATAATGATTTACCAATCATTTTTTTGTTAACTTTTGATAATATATTTTGTATAATATATTTTGTTAATAACTAAAAAAAATATAGTCCTATTTTGTATTTCTTGCACTCCTGTCAGGAGTCTCCTCAAGATAAGTCTCCTCATACTACACTGTACTAGTCTCCGAGACTCTCCTGAAGTCATGCATACATACAGTATGTAACATACTTTATTTTCTGTGTTTTTTGCCCGCGCATGTTGAAGTCAGAAAGTTTAAAAATTCGTAAAAAGTGACGTCAAACTAGAGAAGTTTTAAGAAACTTTACGACTTTACGGACCAGAATTCAAATGTTTGTAAATGAATCATAATCATTCCTGAAAATATTCGCGGACGTCATCTATAACTGTTTATATTTTTTTAATGATTTAAACTTTTAAGATTCAAAATTAGTTCAACTTCAGAAATTTATTCAAATTTGTCAAATTTCCTCCCGCGATGCGACTAGGCTGGCCGAGGATTTTTTACTCATTTTTTTTACCCATTTTAAGGCATTTGGACAATTTTTTACCCATTTTTTACCCATTTTTTTTACCCATTTTAAGGCATTTGGACAATTTTTTTATTCATAAAACTCGCCCTTCTTAGCAAAGCCCGTAGCTCCTTAGAGGTCACTTTGAGACATCGTTTTATAATCTCAAAATAATCGCATTGAAAAGTTATACAATTTTGCTTAAGTTTGAAAGCGTCTAACATAAAAAAACTCAAAAAAAAGTCGACCTTCAGCGCTGCTTTAGAGGTCGAAGATTTCATTAGCGGCAATTTTTTTTTATTTGGATGGATTTTTTATACCTAGTTACGTATTGTGTCAAATTTTCGTGAAAAAAACAATTTGTCCGGCTGATTTAGTGTAATTTGGAAAAATCTTCGGCCAGCCTAGATGCGACGGAACTCTCCGTAGGAAATATAAAATGTTAAATTTGCTAAATGATTTTAATTTGAAAATCACAGTGCTTCGACAAATAGGTAATGGTATTGCACCAGAACTATTGAGAATCAAATAATACGATTTTTGAGTGCTCCAATTATCAAAAAAAAAATTAATTCAAATTTAATTATGAAATTGTTCCAATTTTACTTCGTTGGCAATTAAAGAAATTGTAGGATAATATTTGTGTAAAAATTTCAAATATTTAATCATTGAAGTCTATCGACCTTATTTGGGACTGATAAGAATTAAACATAGTTTTTAAATGTCCTCCAATATTTTCACCTGTTAGGGAGGTTCGATGCAGAAATTATTTTTTGGATTTACCTAAATCATAAAAGTCGCCATTGTGTTTTTAAACACAGAGAGAATTTTAGCGATATTGGTTAGTTATACGTATCAGACGGGGAATTGATTAACTGGAATTTTGCGAACCGTTAACGGTATTAACCCAAAAAACATCCCTAATTGTATATTTTTAAAATATTCATTTTTTGCGTAACAATTATTTATTATTAATTAATAAAAAAAAATATTTTTACGAATTGTGTAAAACACAGACTCGGTTAGTAATGGAACATCGTGCGCAGGTGAGGGTTAAAGGTCACACTATAATATTTCTTTATATTTTATTTTTGAAAATATGTACATAATATTTGAAGCAATTTTTTCGTAAAAGACACTTTTAGCCTATAAGCCCAAAAGTGACCTATTTTATAAGAACATTGATTTAAATTTCGTAATATCAGCCAAAAAAAAACTTCCAGGTACCTTTGTTACGGGTGCTTTGATATTCAAAAATTCTTATTTCCTTACTACCACTAGAATATTTTGTTTGGGTATTTCTATGCAAAATTGACTATGATCTAATCACACACTGACAGCTGAATTATTCGATAAAAATTTCCGTCTATGTTTTGACAATACCCTCGTTAAGTTAATAACCAGGAAACATTTTTTGATAAGCCGACGGGGGTGATTTTGAAAATTTTGAAAAAATATAAGAATCATTATCGGTGACACTCGAAAATTTCGAATCATGTTTTCGAGACTTATGTTTGATTTTAACTCCTAGGTCACGTGTTATGCTCTGAAACTTGGCGAGTATACATTTTTATTTTTACTCCGACAGCAAATATTTTGAAAATTTAGGCATTTATCAATAATCTTGCGGAAAATTGCTTGTTGCAGCTGATGCATGAGTCGGGTGTCCGCCGGGATTGAGGTAAAAATCAACTCGAAAACTGATATTCGATTTTTCTGAAACTTCCAGATATAAGTCCAGAAAAAAGATCAAAAAAATTGTCGAAATATTCCAAGTTGACTCTAAGTGACCTTTAGGACCTCTAAAACTATCTTTTGATTGGCTCGACAAATTTTTATTGAAACTTTGGGCTTTATACTCAAATTTCCTCAACCGCAATAAATTGTCGAAAATATTCCAAGTTGACTCTAAGTGACCTTAAGTATCCTGAAGCTATCTTCTGATTAACTCGACAAATTTTTATGAAACTATGAACAACAAACTCAAACTTTCTCAATACCAAAAAATGCTTTCACTTGACGTTTAAGGGGTAGCGGTCGCATAAATGTACTTTTGTACTCCAATTTACCAGAATACAAAACTGCTTGGAAACTTTTGAGAATAGCCATATGGTAGATCTATCCTTTCTCAAAAAAATGTATCAGAATAATTGTTGGTCGACCCTGGTGGCCACCATGCGGCAAGTTCTAGGCCTACCGATCTTCTCAATTATACTTCCTCCTAGAGCTTGCATACGATCTCATTTAAACTTGGCATCAACCACGGAAACACTTATGGTTTTCATAAGCCGCCTAATTTCAAGATTATGAAGAAAATGAAAATTTCGAACTTTTTTTCGGATTTTTATTTCGTTTTTTTAGTAAGATAATGCTTTCTGAGTGTTTAGACCCAAAGTACCCTAAAAAGAGTGCGACCGCTACCCCCCTTAAGGGGGTAGTGTTTGTGAAAAGTGTTTCTGAAATAGAGAGTACTATACTGAATCGACCAAAAAAAATGATTGGTGATGGTTTCGCGACTTTTATTAAGTAGATTTTCCCACCAGAGGGCGCCAAACTTGAAACTTTAAGTACATTTTTCTGGTTAAGTACTTATCAGATCAAGTTCTTCTTAAAATCAAATTAAGCTTAAAGAACTAAGCTAATATTACGCCGGTGTAGTTTTAAAAAAAAATATACTAGATAACTTCAAAAATGTGAATTTTTGTAGGTTAGATTTCTTAGACAATTTTGTACCTTTACTTAGGTGTAAAAGTTTTATTTTTGTGATCAAACACGAAATATACGCATAATAATAAATTATTATTAATAATGCCAGAGAATTTTTTTAGCGATATTAAAAAAATAATAAATAAATTTTTTCGTGAGGCTCAAAGTGATTTTTGCCATCGAGCGTTTTCTGGCCTATTAGACAGGATTTTCCAAATTGTCCTTACAACATTTGTTAATTATTATTAATCATTATTAATTATTATTAATTATATATAATACTATTATAATTATTATTAATTAATTATTAATTATTATTAATTTATTATTAATATTATTATTATTATTATATTATTATTAATTTATTATTAATTATTAATTAATTATTAATTATTTAATTATATTATTATTAATTATTAAATTATTATTAATTTATTATTATTATTATTAATTATTTATTAATTATTATTTAATTATTATTAATTATATTAATTATTATTAATTATTTATTAATTATTATTAATTCTTATTAATAATTAATTATTAAATTATTATTATATAATTATTAATTACTTTATTTTTTATTAATTATTTTGTTTGGCTGGTTGCCAATGGATATTCATTTTAAATATCCGCACGCTCGATGCAAAAATTCAGCTTGAGCCTCACGAAAAAATTTATATTATTTTTTTAATATCGCTAAAAAATTCCTCCTTTCTGGATATAAAATTATTATTATGCGTATATTTCGTGTTGATCACAAAAAATAAACTTTTACACCTAAGGTAAGACAAATTGTCTAAGAAATCTAACCTACAAAAATTCAAACATTTTTGAAGTTATCTAGTGTATTTTTTTTTTAAAACTACACCGGCTAATATTAAGCTTAGTTCTTAAGCTTCATTTGATTTTAAGAAGAACTTGATCTGATAAGTACTTAACCAGAAAAATGTACTTAAAGTTTCAAGTTTGGCGCCCTCTGGTGGAAAATTACTTAATAAAGTCGCGAAACCATCACCAATCATTTTTTTTGGTCCGATTCAGTAGTAGTACTCTCTATTTCAGAAACACTTTTCACCAAACACTACCCCTTAGGGGGTAGCGGCGCACTCTTTTTAGGGTACTTTGGTCTAAACACTCAGAAAGCATTATCTTACTAAAACGAAGATAAAAATCCGAAAAAAGTCGAAATTTTCATTTTCTTCATAATCTTGAAATTAGGCGGCCTTATGAAACAATAAGTGTTTCCTGTGGTTGATGCCAAGTTTAAATGAGATCGTATGCAAGCGTCTAGGAGGAGAGATTTGAAATTCGGTTAGGTGCTCTAGAACTTGCCGCATGTGGGCCACCAGGGTCGACCAAACATTATTCTGATACATTTTTTTGGAGATCAGGATAGATTACCATTATGGCTATCTCAAAAGTTTCCCAGCAGTTTTGTATTCTGTTAAATTGGAGTACAAAGTACATTTATGCGACCGCACCCCCTTAAACGTCAAGTGAAAGCATTTTTTGGTATTGAGAAAGTTGAGTTTGTTGTTCATAGTTTCATAAAAATTGTCGAGTTAATCAGAAGATAGCTTCAGGGATACTTAGGTCACTTAGAGCAACTTGGAATATTTTCGACAATTTTTGCGGTTTGAAGGAAATTTGAGTATAAAGCCCAAAGTTTCATACAAATTTGTCGGAGCCAATCAAAAGATAGTTTTAGAGGTCACTAAAGGTCACTTTAGAGTCAACTTGGAATATTTTCGACAATTTTTGATCTTTTTCTGGACTTATATCTGGAAGTTTCAGAAAAATCGAATATCAGGTTTTCGAGTTGATTTTTACACTCAATCCCGGGGACACCCGACTCATGCATCAGCTGCCAACAAGCAATTTCCGCAAGATTATTGATAAAGTGCCTAAATTTTCAAAATATTGCTGTCGGAGTAAAAATAAAAATGTATACTCGCCAAGTTTCAGAGCAATAACACGTGACCTAGGAGTTAAAATCAAACATAAGTCTCGAAAACTGATCGAATTTTCGAGTGTCACCCGGATAATGATTCTTTATTTTCTCAAAATTTTCAAAATCACCCCCGTCGGCTTATCAAAAAATGTTTCCTGTTTATTAACTTAACGGGGTATTGTCCAAAACATAGACGGAAATTTTTTATCGAATAATTCAGCTGTCAGTGTGTTGATAGATCATAGTCAATTTTGCATAGAAATACCCAAACATATTCTAGTGGTAGTAAGGAAATAAGAATTTTTGAATATCAAAGCACGCCGTAACAAAGGTACTGAAGTTTTTTTTGGGCTGATATACGAAATTTAAATCAATGTTACTTAAAAATAGGTCACTTTTGGGCTTATAGGCTAAAAGTGTCTTTTACGAAAAAATTGCTTCAAATATTATGTACATATTTTCAAAAATAAAATATAAAGAAATATTATAGTGTGACCTTTAACCCTCACCTGCGCACGATGTTCCATATCCTAACCGAGTCTGTTTTTACACAATTCGGTAAAAATATTTTTTTTTTATTAATTAATAATAAATAATTTTACGCAAAAAATGAATATTTAAAAATATACAATTAGGGATGTTTTTTGGTTAATACGTTAACGGTTCGCAAAATTCCAGTTAATCAATTCCCCGTCTGAATACGTAACAACTAACCAATATCGCTAAAATTCCTCTGTGTTAAAAAACACAATGGCGACTTTATGATTAGGTAAATCCAAAAAATTTCTGCATCGAACCTCCCCTAACAGGTGAATATTGGAGACATAAAAAAACTATGTTAATTCCTTATCAGTCCAAATAAGGTCGATAGACTTCAATGATTAAATATTTGAAAATTTTTTACAACAAATATTATCCACAATTTCTTTAATTGCCAACGAAGTAAATTTGAAAACAATTTCATAATTAAATTTGAATTAATTTTTTTCTTGATAATTGGAGCACTCAAAACATCGTATTATTTGTTCTCAATAGTTCTGGTGCAATACCATACCTATTTGTCGAAGCACTGTGATTTTCAAATTAAAATCATTTAGCAAATTTAACATTTTATATTTCCTACGGAGAGTTCCGTCGCATCTAGGCCTGGCCGAAGATTTTTCCAAATTACACTAAATCAGCCGGACAAAATGGTTTTTTTCACGAAAATTTGACACAATACGTAACTAGGTATAAAAAATCCATCCAAAATAAAAAAAATTGCCGCTAATGAAATCTTCGACCTCTAAAAGCAGCGCTGAAGGTCGACTTTTTTTTGAGTTTTTTTATGTTAGAACGCTTCAAACTTAAGCAAATTATATACTTTTCAATGCGATTATTTTGAGATTACTAAAACGATGTCTCAAAGTGACCTCTTAAGGAGCTACGGCTCTAGAAAGGGCCGAGTTTATGAATAAAAAAATGTCCAAATGCCTAAAATGGGTAAAAAAAAATGGGTAAAAATGGGTAAAAAATTGTCCAAATGCCTTAAAATGGGAAAAAAAATGGGTAAAAAAATCCTCGGCCAGCCTAGTCGCATCGCGGGAGAAATTTGACAAATTGAAATAAATTTCTGAAGTTGAGAACTAATCTTTGAATCTTAAAAGTTTAAATTCATTAAAAATATAACAGTTATAGATGACGTCCGCGAATATTTCAGGCAATGATTATGATTCATTTACAACATTTGAATTCTGGTCGCGTAAAGTCGTAAAGTTTCTTAAAACTTCTCTAAGTTTGACGTCACTTTTACGAATTTTAAACTTCTGACTTCAACATAGGCGCGGGCAAAAACACAGCTAAATAAAGTATGTTACATCTGTATGTATGCTGACTTCAGGAGAGTCTCGGAGACTAGTACAGTGTAGTATGAGGGACTTATCTTGAGGAGACTCCTGACAGGAGTGCAAGAAATACAAAATAGACTATATTTTTTTAGTTCATTAACAAAAATAATTATACAAAGATATATATAAAAGTTAACAAAAAACGATGTAAACTCATTATGCCTCTCACCGGTCTTACGGAAACAGTTTTCTGACTGGAGGGGCACTTGGGGCGTCAAAGTTGTGCAATAAAAGTTCATGGGTAAAAATTAAGGAAATAATACATTTCCAAATTTATACCGATAATCAAATCTGTCAGATTATTCTTTAAATTGTGATTTTATGGTAACTCTGGATACAAATTAATTAAATCGGCTTAACCTGTAATATCCTTATAAGTTATAACCATCTCTTTATCAAAACATATCTACTGTATGTCCTGAAATGTTAAACTTTGGCCGCCACATTAAGGAAGAACAGATTCTGGAGAACCGTGACCAACCACCACCAATTGTATTTTTTGGTCAAATCAGTAAGCTACATTTTCAACGTATTTTTTAGCGATACCTACCCCTTTAAATTTGATACTACCCCTTATATTTTTGATATATACCCAAATGTTGTAAGTACGTTCAGTGTATTTGTTTTATTTTTCATAAATTATGAAATCTAATAAAAAAAGAATCAGTTAAATTATTAGGTTTAAATGATTTTAAAATACGTCACTTATGTTTTTGACATCCATAACGATCTTTCTTGCGCTACTTTTATGTTACTATTTTGTCATTTTTTTGATAAAAAAAATATTTGACAGAATTAAATTTGATCCTCCGAGAAATCATGATTTTATATATTTTAATCTTATTCATTCAACTAGTTTCTCTAGAAACTATCTTCAGAATGAGAAAAATGATTATCCTTTCCTAGTTTAGCTAAATAATTTTTTCAATTTCACAAATCATACAGAGAAATCCTTGTTTTTGAGCGCAAAAAGTATCCTTTCAATAAATTTTTTAAGTCTCAGATTAATTGTTCTTTCAAGTCTTCAATAAGCAATAAGTCCCTGGTAGCTATAGACTAAAGACATGCGTACGTTATACAGTCATATATCATAACACAAATACTCCTCAAAGTCATTTTCATGAATTGACAATAATGTCAACAAAAATTAATTATTTTCCCCAAGAAAAAAACACTGATGCGCAGGTAGAAATATATAACATCGTGCGATTTATATTTTATCAGAAACTCGAAAGTTGGAAATTCTTGTTATCCAAACCAATTTTATAACAGTGCTATATTTAACAGATAAGCCTCGTTAAAATTATGGCTGCAAACTATCTCGTTAGCATACAATCCTACTAAATTGTTGGTACTATTTAACTCTGAGCATCTGCAGAAAAGTATGAAAAGTTCAAAAAGTTAAACTTTTCAGAAAGGTACCAAAATTTCATGATAATTATTTCATTACGAGACAGAAAATGTTAAATAGTTATTGTATTTTTTTTCACTATGTTTTACCTTTAAAATGTGGATCATCTATTAAAAACCATTTTTACTTTAACTCCATTCGGTACGTATTTAATGTGAAAATAAAGACACTGCACTTTAAATTCTGTCTCCTAAGGGTGAAAATTCAGCTTTTTATCAATATTTCTCTCGAAATTATTTCAAAATTTTTGGAAATCCACGTAAGTTTTAGAGACCCTAAGTAACAGTTTCACAAAATGGCTAAAACAGATCTTAAGCTATGCTTTGTCATCATTTTTAAGCATAAATTGCAACTTTGCAGGAAAAGTGTAGGAGGAATAATAATTCTCAATTCTCAAAATAATTCTCATTAAAAATCTTTATTTAGTAAAATGTTTATCCGGTGGCCTTCGTGGCAACAACCACAGGTAAATTATCCTAATATTTTAAATGTTAAATTCATTGACCATCGCCAAAAATGCATGATATTTATTTTGTAGAAGTTTAAGAATATTTTTTCGCAATTTTGAAGAATAAATAACGCATCATGAAATTTACCAAAATAAACTCGAAATCAGTTCAAATTTGTATACAAAAGTTCTTATTTTTATTTTTAGAAAGTTTAAAAAAAGAATTTTTTCGCAATTTGGAAATAAAAAAAGCTATGGTTATGAAAGATCCAAATACGAAACGATCAAGTATTTAGTATTTTATTATTGCTGTAGGGGCAAAATTCTAACAAATTTTTATAATTTTTCTAAAAAAATACTGCAAAGTTACAACGATATGAATATATGCAATTACACTCTTACAAATTCTGAGCCATCTGGTGGTTAGAAATAAAGTTTCAAAATTGATTGTTATTATATTTTTAGCTTTAATTTGCATTTCTTGAGATTGATTTGAATAGATTGTTATTCAAGTTTTAAGGACTGTGCTCGCAGCAAAAATGCTAACAATTTAAAAAAATTTTAAAAATCCTTGTCTAAATTAAAAAGAAAAAATTCGAATTTATGGATAAAGTTCAAGATAGGGTGGATAAAGGATATTTTGCCAAACCAAGTTCATCTCATAGTAAATAGGGTGTCCACACTGTCTACATTTCGGCGTTTGGAACGACTCATCGACATTTTTTTTCAAACAAATTCGAACACTCTGGTATTTTTGTTATTTTGAGCTATCTAAGAACTCAATCAGGATTAGTCGTTTCAAAAGCCGAAATGTGAACGATGTGAACACCCTATTAAGTACTGAAAGGCACTTTGATTGTGGAAATGATATCGTTTCTCAATCATGTGTTTGAATCCGATATCAAAGAATTTTCCTACTTTTTTGAAATTATGGCTATTTATGTATAATTTTATGATCTTTTTAACCTGCAGAAAAAAACTTCACGGGAGTTCATTATTTGCATTACGATCCACTGATCTCATAAAACCATCAGAATACAACTTTTTTTTTTGAAAATCTGAATTTTATGGTTTTTGTGCACAAATCCAGCTGATAAAATCGTTCTTTTATCAAAANATTAATAATAATTAACAAATGTGCTAAGGACAATTTGGAAAAATTTCACTTGTCCTAATAGGCAGAAACCACAGTTCACATTTCAGGAATAATTTGTTAGTATACAAACGTAATTTTATAAAAAAACTCAAAGTCTCAAAACCCCTAAAATTTCCATCATTAATTTTTTCGGGCCCATGTAAATTCCTCAGCATGAAATTTTAACCCTCAACTCGAAATTGTCTGAAATTTCTGAAAATATCTGAAAAATATTTTTTTTAGGATAAGAGGGTCAAAATGGATGAGCCAATGAGAAAAATTCATCAAAAATTATTCGGAAACCACCTTAAAATAATTTCGTGACGCTTAGGACTTAACATCTCCGAAAAGTCCCGGCGAACACCCTATGCATGAGGGTGAAAATTGGAATTATCATTCTTGAGCTGTTGATTTACATAATTTCATCAGGTTTCTCGGTATTGATTTGAAAATTTGCAATAAGCTTCTAAAAAAATTTATTGGATGAAAATTTCATTTTGAACATGGCCATAGCTAGAAAATTTATAGTAGACATGTAAAAATCCTGAAAAATGCTTCAAAATTTTCCATAAATGTGTCTTATCAAATAAAATTATGTATCCTTACTGCTATTATCTATTCTGAGTATAAAACTCTGACTTNNTGGAGTATCTGGATCAAAGTATTAAATAATTGCGTTGTAAGATATCGTTTAATTAAAAGATAATGCACGGAAATATATTTTGTTTACCAAATTGGCCAAAATATGAGTTTATAAGCAAATATATGGCAATAATGTCAACGTGGAGCGCTAGTGGACAGTCCACTGTGGACTATACTAATTTTGTTTTCTTACGCCTCTTGTCTAAAAAAGATATCCCTTTATCACTTTTTGCTTAGATTCCGTAGCCACTACAAGCGCTTAACCAATCAAGCGCACCTTGGTTGTGTAATTTAAGGGGCGTTTCAATCGCCCCCGGGAACACCCCAAAAGCAAAACACATTCCGGGTAATATAAGGCGATTTACTTATACTAAGTATTTAAAAGTTATTAATATAACTTATATCCTTTCCGAACGGAAACTCCATCTAAAAACGCTTACTATCTCTATAGCGCGTTCCGAATCCACTGATGTTGTCTAAGTGATTGTCTTAGTGATTGCTTGAGTGATAACACATCGATGAAATTAGCGGTTCCATTATCAAGACCGATGCCTATAATCATATTCAAGATAATCACTAAGGCCACATTAGTGGGATTCGAACACGCTCTAAGAGATAGTAAGCGCTTTTGAGATGGAGTTCCGTTCGGAAAAGGATATACAGTGGGGAACCAATGGGCAACACGAACTTTTCGAAAATGTTGCATTGTACTGTTGCCCATTCGGCTCACTGTTGCCCATTGGTCTCACCCACTGTATAGTATAGTACTAGATTGCGTAGCCACAACGTTAAAATCACACGTTAAAGGAGTAGTGGCCCTAGGAATCCTAAGTCAAAAAGTGATAAAGGGATATTATTTGCTTATAACTCATATTGGCCAAATTATGGTAAACACATAACTATCATTTCCGCTCGTGCACTTATCTTTTAATTAACGATATCTTACAACGCAATATTTAATACTTTGATCCAGACATACTCCAGGGGATTTTAACCGTAATTCATTAAACATTTTATCTTTGAAAAATTGTTACAAAAAAGTACGAGTTTTATACTCAGATAGATAATAGCAGTAAGGATACATAATTTTATTTGATAAGACACATTTATGGAAAATTTTGAAGCATTTTTCAGGATTTTTACATGTCTACTATAAATTTTCTAGCTATGGCCATGTTCAAAATGAAATTTTCATCCAATAAATTTTTTTAGAAAGCTTATTGCAAATTTTCAAATCAATACCGAGAAACCTGATAGAAATTATGTAAATCAACAGCCAAGAATGATAATTCCAATTTTCACCCTCATGCATAGGGTGTTCGCCGGACTTTCGAGATGTAAGTCCTAAGGTCACGAATTATTTTAAGGTGGTTCCGAATAATTTTTGATGAATTTTTCTCATTGGCTCATCCATTTTGACCCTCTTATTCTAAAAAACATATTTTCTCAGATATTTTCAGAATTTCAGACAATTCGAGTTGAGGGTTAAAATTTCAGGCTGAGGAATTTACATGGGCCCGAAAAATTATATAGATGGAAATTTTAGGGGTTTTGGACTTTGAGTTTTTATAAATTACGTTAGTACTACACTAACAATTATTCCTGAAATGTGAACTGTGGTTTCTGCCTATTAGACAAGTGAATTTTCCAAATTGTGCCTTAGCAACATTTGTTATTATTATTAACATTAAATTATTATTAATTATTATCATTATATTAATTATTTATAATTATTATAATTATTATTAATTATTATTAATTATTATTATTATTATTAAAATTAAATTATTATTATTATTATTATTATTATTAATTATTATAATATTATTAAATTATTATATTATTATTAATTAATTAAATATTTAATTTATTATTATTATTATTAATTATTATTAATTATTATTTATTATTAATTATTTTAATATTATTATTATATAATTAATTATTATTTAATTATTATTAATTATCGATTAATTTTTTAAATTATTAATTAATTATTCATTAAATTATTATTTAATATATCGCTAAAAAAATCCTGGCATTAGTTAATAATAAATTTATTCTTATGCGTATATTTCGTGTTTGATCACAAAAAATAAAACTTTTACACCTAAGTAAAGGTACAAAATTGTCTAAGAAATCTAACCTACAAAAATTAACATTTTTGAAGTTTCTAGTGTATTTTTTTTTTAAAACTACACCGGCTTATTAAAGCTTAATTTGTTGATTTTAAGAAGAACTTGATAATAAGTACTTAACCAGAAAAATGTAACTTAAAGTTTCAAGTTTGGCGCCCTCTGGTGGGAAAATTACTTAATAAAGTCGCGAAACCATCACCAATCATTTTTTTTCGTCGATTCAGTATAGTACTCTCTATTTCAGAACACTTTTCCACAAACACTACCCCTTAAGGGGGTAGGGACGCTTTTTTAGGGTACTTTGGTCTAAACACTCAGAAAGCATTATCTTACTAAAAAACGAAATAAAAATCCGAAAAAAGTTCGAAATTTTCATTTTCTTCATAATCTTGAAATTAGGCGGCCTTATGAAACACCATAAGTGTTTCCTGTGGTTGATGCCAAATGTTTAATGAAGACTGTATGCAAGCTCTAGAAGAGAAAATAGGTGCTCTAGAACTTGAATGGTGGCCACCAGGGTCGACCAACAATTATTCTGATACATTTTTTTGGAGATCAGGATAGATTCTACCATATGGCTATCTCAAAAGTTTCCACAGCAGTTTTGTATTCTGGTAAATTGGAGTACAAAAGTACATTTATGCGACCGCACCCCCTTAAACGTCAAGTGAAAGCATTTTTGGTATTGGAAAGTTTGAGTTTGTTGTTCATAGTTTCAATAAATTTGTGAGTTAATCAGAAGATAGCTTCAGGGATACTTAAGGTCACTTAGAGCAACTTGGAATATTTTCGACAATTTTTGCGGTTTGGAGGAAATTGAGTATAAAGCCCAAAGTTCATACAAAGTTGTCGAGCCAATCAAAAGATAGTTTTAGAGGTCATAAAGGTCACTTTAGAGTCAACTTGGAATATTTTCGACAATTTTTGATCTTTTCTGGACTTATATCTGGAAGTTTCAGAAAAATCGAATATCAGGTTTTCGAGTTGATTTTTACACTCATCCCGGCGGACACCCGACTCATGCATCAGCTGCCGCAACAAGCAATTTCCGCAAGATTATTGATAAATGCCTAAATTTTCAAAATATTGCTGTCGGAGTAAAAATAAAAATGTATACTCGCCAAGTTTCAGAACAAACACGTGACCTAGGAGTTAAAATCAAACATAAGTCTCGAAAACATGATCGAATTTTCGAGTGTCACCCGGATAATGATCTTATATTTTCAAAATTTTCAAAATCACCCCCGTCGGCTTTCATCAAAAATGTTTCCTGGTTATTAACTTAACGAGGTATTGTCCAAAACATAGACGGAAATTTTTATCGAATAATTCAGCTGTCAGTGTGTGATAGATCATAGTCAATTTTGCATAGAAATACCCAAAAAAACTATTCTAGTGGTAGTAAGGAAATAAGAATTTTTGAATATCAAAGCACCCGTAACAAAGGTACTGAAGTTTTTTTTGGCTGATATACGAATTTAAATCAATGTTACTTAAAATAGGTCACTTTGGGCTTATAGGCTAAAAGTGTCTTTTACGAAAAAAATGCTTCAAATATTATGTACATATTTTCAAAAATAAAATATAAAGAAATATTAATAGTGTGACCTTTAACCCTCACCTGCGCACGATGTTCCATTACTACCGAGTCTGTGTTTTACACAATCTGTAAAAATATTTTTTTTTTATTAGATTAATAATAAATATTTTACGCAAAAAATGAATATTTTAAAAATATACAATTAGGATGTTTTTTGGTTAATACCGTTAACGGTTCGCAAATTCCAGTTAATCAATTCCCGTCTGATACGTATACACACCAATATCGCTAAAATTCTCTCTGTGTTAAAAACACAATGGGACTTTTATGATTAGGTAAATCCAAAAAATATCTCTGCATCGAACCTCCCCTAACAGGTGAAAATATGGGACATTTAAAAACTAATGTTAATTCCTTATCAGTCCAAATAAGGTCGATAAGACTTCAATGATTAAATATTTGAAAATTTTTTACACAAATATAATCCTACAATTTCTTTAATTGCCAACGAGAAAAATTGAAACAATTTCATAATTAAATTTGAATTAATTTTTTTCTCGATAATTGGAGGCACTCAAAACTCGTATTATGATTCTCAATAGTTCTGGTGCAATACCATACCTATTTGTCGAAGCACTGTGATTTTCAAATTAAAATCATTTAGCAAATTTAACATTTTATATTTCCTACGGAGAGTTCCGTCGCATCTAGGCCTGGCCGAAGATTTTTCCAAAATTACACTAAATCAGCCGGACAAATGGTTTTTTCACGAAAATTTGACACAATACGTAACTAGGTATAAAAAATCCATCCAAAATAAAAAAAATTGCCGCTAATGAAATCTTCGACTCTAAAAAGCAGCGCTGAAGGTCGACTTTTTTTGAGTTTTTTTATGTTAGAACGCTTCTCAAACTTAAGCAAATTGTATAACTTTTCAATGCGATTATTTTGCATTATAAAACGATGTCTCAAAGTGACCCTCTTAGGGAGCTACGGCTCTAGAAGGGCCGAGTTTATGAATACAAATAGTCCAAATGCCTTAAAATGGGTAAAAAATGGTAAAAATGATGATGGGTAAAAAAATGGGTAACATTGTCCAAATGCCTTAAATGGGTAAAAAAATGGGTAAAAAAATCCTCGGCCAGCCTAGTCGCATCGGCGGGAGAAATTTGACAAACAAAATTTGAATAAATTTCTGAGTTAACTAATCTTTGAATCTTAAAAGTTTAAATCATAAAAAATATAACAGTTATAGATGACGTCCGCGCAATATTTCAGCGAATGATTATGATTCATTTACAACATTTGATTCTGGTCGCGTAAAGTCGTAAAGTTTCTTAAACTTTCTCATAGTTTGACGTCACTTTTACGAATTTTAAACTTCTGACTTCAACATGACGCGGGCAAAAAACACATAAAATAAAGTATGTTACATACTGTATGTATGCATGACTTCAGGAGAGCCTCGGAGACTAGTACAGTGTAGTATGAGGAGACTTATCTTGAGGAGACTCCTGACAGGAGTGCAAGAAATACAAAATAGACTATATTTTTTTAGTTACTTAACAAAATATATTATACAAAGATATATTATCAAAGTTAACAAAAAATGATTGTAATCATTATGCCTCTCACCGGCTCCGGAAACAGTTTTTTCGACTGGAGGGGCACTTGAGGGCTCAAAGTTGTGCAATAAAAGTTCATGGATAAAAATTAAGACGAAATAATACATTTCAAATTTTATCGATAATCAATCTGTCAGATTATTCTTAAAATTGTGATTTTATGGTAACTCTGGATACAAAATAAATTAAATCGGCTTAACCTGTAATATCCTTATAAGTTATAACATCTCTTTATCAAAACATATCTACTGAATGTACCTGAAATGTTAAACTTTGGCCCAATTAGAGGAAGAACAGATTTCGGAGAACCGTGACCAACCACCACCAATTTGTTTTGGTCAAATCAGTAAGCTACATTTTCAACGTATTTTTAGCGATACTACCCCTTTAAATTTGATACTACCCTTCTTATATTTGATATATACCAAAATGTTGTAAAGTACGTTCAGTGATATTTTGTTTTATTCATAAATTATGAAATCTAATAAAAAAAGAATCAGTTAAATTATTATGGTTTATGATTTTAAAATACGTCACTATGTTTTTGACATCATTAACGATCTTCTTGCGCTATTATGTTAATATTTGTCATTTTTTTGATAAAAAATATTTGACAGAATTAAATTTGATCCTCCGAGAAATCATGATTTTATATTTTTTAATCTTATTCATTCAACTAGTTTCTCTAGGAAACTATCTTCAGAATGAGAAAAATATGATATACTTTCCTAGTTTAGCTAAATAATTTTTCAATTTTTACAAATCATACAAGAAATCCTTGTTTGAGCGCAAAAAGTATCCTTCTCAATAAATTTTTTAAGTCTCAGATTAATTGTCTCTTTCAAGTCTTCAATAAGCAATAAGTCCCTGGTAGCTATAGACTAAAGACCGCTACGTTATACAGTCATATATAATAACACAAATACTCCTCAAACATGGTCATTTTCATGAATTCGACAATAATGTCAACAAAAATTTATTATTCCCAAGCGTGAAAAAACACTGATGCGCAGGTAGAAATAACATCGTGCGATTTATTTTACATCAGAAAACTCGAGTTAGAAATTCTTGTTATATCCAAATTTTATACAGTGCTTATTAAACAGATAAGCCTGTTAAAATTATGGCTGCAAACTATCTCGTTAGCAGAAACTCCTACTAAATTGTTGGTACTAATTTTAACTCTGAAGCATCTGCAGAAAAGTATGAAAAAGTTCAAAAATTTAAACTTTTCAGAAAAGGTACCAAAATTTCATGATAATTATTTCATTACGAGACAGAAAATGTTAAATAGTTATTGTATTTTTTTTCACTATGTTTTACCTTTAAAAGTGGGATCATCTATTAAAAACCATTTACTTTAACTCATTCGGTACGTATTATGTGACAAATAAAGACACTGCACTTTAAATTCTGTCTCTAAGGGTGAAAATTCAGCTTTTTATCATATTTTCTCCGAAATATTTCAAAATTTTTGGAATCCACGTAGTTTTAGAGACCCTAAGATAACAGTTTCACAAAAATGGCTAAAACAGATCTTTAAGCTATGCTTTGTAATCATTTTTAAGCATAAATTGCAACTTTGCAGGAAAGTGTAGGAGGAATAATAATTTCTCAATTCTCAAAAAATTCTCATTAAAAATCTTTATTTAGTAAAATGTTTATCCGGTGGCCTTTGGGCAACACCACAGGTAAATTAACCTAATATTTTAAATGTTAAATTCATTGACCATCGCCAAAAATGCATGATATTTTTTGTAGAAGTTTAAGAAATATTCGCAATTTTGAAGAATAAATAACGCATCATGAATTTACCAAAATAAACTCAGCAAATCACAGTCAATTTGTATAAGTTTTTTTTTATTTTTAGAAAGTTTAAAAGAATATTTTTCGCAATTGGGGAATAAAAGAAGCTATGGTTATGAAGATCCAAATACGAAACGATCAACGTATTTAGTATTTTATTATTGCTGTAGGGGCAAAATTCCTACAAATTTTTATAATTTTTCTAAAAAAATACTGCAAAGTTACAACCATATGAATATATGCAATTACCTCTTACAAATTCTGAGCCATCTGGTGGTAAAAAATAAGTTTCAAATTGATTTTATTATATTTTTAGCTTTAATTGCATTTCTTGAGATTGATTTGAATAGATTGTTATTCAAGTTTTAAGGACTGTGCTCGCAGCAAAAATGCTACAATTTTAAAAAAATTTTAAAAATCCTTGCTAAATTAAAGAAAAAATTCGAATTTATGATATAAAGTCTCAAGATAAGGTTGATAAAGGATATTTTGCCAAACAATTCATCTCATAGTAAATAGGGTGTCCACACTGTCTACATTTCGGCGTTTGGAACGACTCATCGACATTTTTTTTCAAACAAATTCGCAAACTCTGGATATTTTTGTTATTTTGAGCTATCTAAGAACTCAATCAGGATTAGTCGTTTTCAAAAAGCCGAAATGTGAACGATGTGAACACTATTAAGTTGAAAGGACTTTGATTGTGGAAATGATATCGTTTCTCAATCATGTGTTGGGATATCAAAGAATTTTCTAACTTTTTTGAAATTATGGCTATTTATGTTAATTTTACTGACTTTTTCCCTGCAGAAAAAAACTTCACGGGGAGTTATATTTGCATTTCGATCCACTGATCTCATAAAACCATCAGAATCACCTTTTCTTTGAAAATCTGAATTTTATGGTTTTTGTGCACAAATCCAGCTGAATAATCGTTCTTTATTCAAAAGACCTTAATAATTTCATGGAACGTATTGGCCAAAGTAGCTAGAAATCCGGCTTTCTTTGTGACAAAAGACCGTTTTTGTTTATTATTTAGAGGATTTGGCTTTGTCACCTTTGCTGATCCAGTCGCATACTAGAAAATTTTGAAGTTGGAAACACGAATTGACGAAAAAATGGTAATATTAAAAACAATGACTTTTTTAATTTTTAGAGAGTTCGTATAATTAATCGAGCAAAAAAATTACCTCTTCAGCTCAAGCGCATATATTTTCTTAGAAAAACGTTCCAGTTTTGCCAATCGTAGTCTAATTACGTATTGTTTTGGTCGTTTTTAAAAGAGCCATTCATTAATGGATCTGAGAGACTGGACCGTTTAGTCAAGGATAAAACTCTATCGAAATACACTATTACGTGAACGGGTCCATTTCCGAAATTTGAAAAATAATAAAAAATAACATTTCGAAACCTGACATAACTTCATTCTAACAGATATTTTCCGATTCCAAATGAATCTAAGTGACCAAATTTTTCAAAACCAAAAAAATTCACATCATCTAGGTGATTTTTCATTTTTGTCAAGTTTAGACCGGAAAGTGGACTATAACTACCCTATCTTTAAGTTTATGAACTCAAATAACGAAATAATAAAGTTAAGCAAAAAAATACACCAATGAAAAATTGCCTCGCATCTTATAGCCTCTAAAAGAGAGGACGCAAAATACAGTAGTCTTTATCTCCACTTCGTATAAAGCTGACAAAAATTAAAACTCACCTGTATAAAACATTTGATGAACGTTTCATTATGATACAATAATATGTTTTCTTAGGAGCATGTAAATTTACTCTTTTTATTCAAAACTATATATTTAAACCTCAAAACATTTTGATTGATCACAACTATTAAATTTTCTGTCCTTTTTTTTATACTTTGTCTAATCCTGTATTTAAGCTATTCTTATATCCTGTCCTCGAACAGAAAGTTGCGAAGAAATTGTCTATCAACGAAATATAAAATCAAGCGAAAACAATACTTTTCATAAAAAACAATTTTTATAATTTATTTTCAATTAGAATCGACCACAAAGTTGCATCGATGGAAACGCCAAAGTGAATATTATGATTATCTATGAACTTGTCTTTTGATGAGGCGAGAACATATACTTAATTCTAATGAAATATTGCGATTACGATGACCAGTCAAAAAAAAATAGCTCATATTCAGGTGAATTACCAACCCCCCCCCATATTTTATATACCTGATGAATTTCGACTCCNATTAACTAACCAAGTCGCGCTCTGATTGGTTAAGCGTTAATCTCCTCGGGGATCACCCCAAAAGCTAAAACACATTGGATATAACCTATATTTTTCCGTACCGTCATTTGAAAATCGACTATGTGGAAGTTTTTGATGGTGTTTTCGAAGCTACGCCCAGGGATCGGATTTTTCCGGGTCGCCGGGTCGGAAATTTCGACCCGGAACGCAAGTCGGGTCCGACCCGACCTGGAAAAGTCGCCGACCTTCCGACCCGCAAAAATTTCCGACCCGACCCGGAAAATTCAGAAAAAAATCGACCCGACCTGGTCAAATTTGGAAAAAATCCGATCCCTGGCTATGCCATGATTTTTTTTTTATAATTTTTTTCAAGATATTTACTAAGTAATGAAAAATTAGGGCAGCCAAATAATCAAAATATCTGACCTAATTCTTCCAGATGAAAGATTAAATTTATTGGATTAAAATTTTTTGGAAAAAACCTTATGCAAAATTCTCAAACTTGAACTTTGGCGACAGCTTGTTCGCGAAATACTGGTCTTCAAAATCTGAGATTACTTTTGAGTCGATTTTGTTAGATGAAAAGTTTGAGCACAATATATTCCGTATATCACTTCCTTAACAAATTATACTTTTAAATTTTTCATTTCAAAGCCCTTTATACCGGCGAGACATACGTGATTGGCTATTATGTCGGGCACTTTTCCTCAAATCTTATTTTTAAGGTTTTGAATACACAAATAATAAGCGGGCGAGCATTTAAGCTGCTTAAAATAACCTCTTATGATCTAAGCTGTTGAACGAAAGTTCTTTGAAAATAATATCATGGGTTAAAACCATTGTAGTATTAATTAAGACGAAAGCTTTTTAGTATAAAACTGGCGGAAGTTGTTCAACTTTTATTATAAGAGTATGTCGTTAACTTTTAAGCTGCAAATAGGAACAAAAACTTTAAGTCTCGGAGGTTTATTTTTCAGAATTCTACATCCACCTGGTTAAAAACAAATCACCGGTAAAAGTACCAGGTCAATTTCAATTGATTTGAAAGAACCACTAAAAATCCTTGAATCCAGCTTTGTAATGAACAGATAAGCAACCATGGGTCAAGTAAATACACAAGGGTCGAACATTCTATAAACTTGATTGGAAACTTATATTTGGTTTTGAGCAACTCTCTCGAATATAATTGATCAAGGGTTGATATTAGGTTTATGAGGAAGTCGACTTTAAGCATTTTGTTGAAGTATTTATAAGAAATTCGATGACCTTGAAATTTGACGGTCAAATTTTGACCGGTCATTTTCGGTTGACCAGGTGGTTGTCGAACTATGAAAACTAGTCCGCCGATGACAAAAGCCTTAAATTGAGAGAGTATGCGACGCGTTTTACTGATTTTCAAAAGTATGCTTTGAGCTGACTAAAACTCGTATCAACTTCAAACTGTCGTTAAAAGTTTTTGCTATTTTTTTTTATTGCAAATTTAAATTTTTCATTTATTTTTTGTCAGCTTCAAAAATTAATACTAATGAAAATGAAATTAGCTAAATCACATGTCTAGATCACGAGATACACTTAATAACTTCATAAATTTTGGCAATTAAGGCAGTAACCGACGCGTTTCACTGTTTTTAAAACACCTGTAGTTTGATGAGGAAGAGTCGTACAATGTTGAAATTACAGTATGTTGGAGATAAATGTTTGAATTTGTGAAAAAAAGTAATAAAAAGTTTTTTGTATGACGGTACCGGTAGTAGTACCAGTCCAAAAAGGTCGATTTTCGGCTTTTAAGGGAGTACCCCACGCCATTTAGTGATTTTCAAACGTTTGTTCTGAGCTGAATAAAACTTGCTTGAGTTTCATGTTCTGAGACCCAAGAGATATTTGTCTGAATTTTTCGAAAAAAGTAACAAAAAGTTTTTTGTATGATCGTAC